>JBCEWC010012642.1:0-15695 GCA_038996855.1 Solanum aculeatissimum | reverse complement strand
GTTATGAAGGCTTGATATGATAAGCTATGTAGATGAACTACTCCTATTGCATTGATATGGAAATGGTTTTGGAAATTCTTATTGGATTTTTAGCCTAAGTATGGATATGGATTTGATAATGACATGATTTACCTAATGACACATGGTTTTGAAAAGAATATCAACCCTTCATTTTGAATAGTATGTGTGTATATATATATTCCCGTGGGATGAGACTTAGTACTGAGAGATTGAAGTCAGGGTGGACTATCTCTAAGGGTCCATACTCCTTTCCGTCAAACTATGTTCCAACATGAGATTTCTCCCTAGATGGAATGACTTGTTATGTTTCCCCTTGTTTAATGGTAATTAGGGATCTACCAGGCAATTAGTACGAATCAAAGTAGTACCTTGCTCGGGTTCCCTCTGTTATCGGTTGAGGTCACATCCTCACTATGATATGATTCGTAGGTTGCATTTCATGTATCATGGCATGATATAATGTTATTATATACTTATCTTTGGCTATGTGCATTCCTTTCGTATCACTTGTTCGCTTGTCATCTCGTTTGGTCATATTATTATGTCATATGCATTGTATGCCCACTAACTTAGTGCTTTATTGTGCTAACCCATACACTTTGTCTACATGTTCTAACTATGTAGGGACCGATGATAACCTCTATCTTCCATTGGACGACGAATGATAATCTTTGAAGCTATTTGCTTGTGGTGAGCCCTTTTGTTCAAGGGCAATAACTACTTTCTATCTTCCTTGTATTGTTTTATTTTCTTTACATTATGACTTGAGGGTGAGTCTGGATTATATCGAGGCCCCCGTTTTATCTTATGTAGAGGCTATGTTGGACATGTAAAACTCTTCCCCGTTGATTATGTTTAGCTGAGATATTATGGCTATTGAGATTTGATTATGGGAATGATGTTCTGATTATGCTTAGGATTGTGTATTGGAATTGTATATGTTGGGAATATGCTTATATGGAGAGTCCTCTAACCTGGTATGCCCCATATCTTGAGTCCTACTTAACTGCCCCTTAGCAATACTTATTATGTGCTATGTGATCCATGTTCATCCCACTCCTGGCAACATCCCCATATCTTGAGTCCAAAACCCCGTTCTCCCTAGAAATATGTGTTATGTGTTTACTTTTTCCGTGTTTCCGATCCGATGATGTGAGTAATGATGCTGTGATGTCTTGATCGAAGACTTTTGGGTTCTCCTTTGCAATGTCACACTTAGGCCCCCCTTCCAGGTCATGACGAAGATGGTATCAAAGCCCCAGGTTTGTAAAAGATTCTCGGAGTCCAACATTCCGCGTTAAGTAGAGTCTTGTTCATGGGTGTGATGCGCGCCATACCTACGAGCGAGAGGCTATGACAACGTTTTAGGAACTTTTCACTTCATTGTCCCTTGTGTCGTGCCTTGTTCTATTTGTAAGATTCCCTAAACTCTTGGTATTCTTGTCGCACTTTTAGAACATGCCTCCCAAAAGAGCTCCCTTCCCCCGTTAAGCCCCAAAATTTAAGGAACAAGCCGCTCAGGCACTGGTAGAGGAGCAAGTGTCTCATGCAAAATTTAGGAATAAGGTATCTATGTTGGCCCAAGCAGTGGCTAACCAAGCCTGGTCAACTAATCCCATAACTACTGGTACTCTTGCCTCTAGGGTGAGGGATTTCACTGGGATAAACCCTCCAGAGTTCTTCAACTCAAAAGTGGACGAGGATGCTTAAGAGTTCATTGATGAACTCACTAAAGTGTTGACCATTATGGGTGTTAGTTCTGAAGAGAAGGCTGAGTTGGATGCATATCAATTGAAAGATGTGGCTCGTGTATGGTACAATCGGTGGCTAGTTGAGAGGATGGTTGATGTCAAGGTTGGGTGGGAAGAGTTCAAAATAGCCTTCCTTGACCGGTTCTTTCCTCTTAAGCTTAGAGAGGCCAAAATGACCGAGTTCATCAATCTTTGACAAGGTGGTATGACTGTGACAGATTATTCTCTCAAATTTACTAAGCTCTTTAAATATGCTCCCATGCTTGTATCTGGCCCTCATGCTAGAATGCACAAGTTTATTTTGGGTGTTTCAGATTTGGTGGGGAAAGAGTGCCGAAATACTATGCTCATCCGCGGCATGGACATCTCTAGACTCATGACTTATGCCGAGCAAATTGAAGGTGAAAAGCTTAAGGAAAGGAGAGTGAGTGAAGCTAAGAGGGCCTGACTTGATGGTGGGTTCTCCAATTCCAAGAGTGGTGGTGGGTTTGGCCGATTTCATCAACGCCAAGGTTCAAAAATATGAGGGTTGCTAATCCAAGGATGCCTTCTCCTAAGGCACAAGTTGGGGGTGGTCCTCGAATTCCTTGTTGTGGACAATGTTGTGGTAATCAAGTGGGTGAATGTAGGAGAGTTACGAGTGCTTGCTATGGGTGTGGTAGTTTGTACCACAAGATCTCTAATTGTCCAAAGAATGTGAAGAAGGATCAAGCGGCTCCCGGTGAGCAAGGGTAACCAAAGGCTCCGATTGGTGGTCCTCCTAGGAACTATAGGTTCTATGCTCTTCATGCTCGTCAGGAAGTGGAGGAAGCTCTGGATATCACGTATGGTATGTTAAAAATCTTTGATTTTGATGCTTATGCTTTACTTGACCCGAGTGCAAATTTATCTTTTTTGACTCTTCTGTTGGCTGTTAAATTAGGTTTGAGTCCTGAAACTCTAAGAGAACCTTATTCAATGTATACTCCCGTGGGTGAGTCAATTATTGCCCTGAAAGTGTATCATGGTTGTTCTGTCTCTGTGCTATATAAAGTGTTCCCCAGTGACCTTTTAGAACTTGAGATGTATGACTTTGATATTATTCTTGGGATGGATTGGTTGCATGCATTGTATGCCTCGGTTGATTGTAGAACTAGGCAAGTTAAATTCCAAGTTCCTAATAAACCCGTGTTGGAGTGGAAGGATAGCGATTCCGTGGTTAAGGGTCTATTTATTTCCTACCTCAAGGCCTGAAAGATGATTTTTAAGGGGTGTATTTATCACATTGTGCGGGTTAGAGATGTGGAGGGTGAGTCACCTAAGCTTGAATCGGTTCTGGTGGTTAATGAGTTTCCCGAGGACTTTCCTATTATTCCTCCTGATAGAGAAATAGATTTTGGTATAGATCTCCTTCTGGATACTTAACCTATTTCTATCCCTCCTTATCATATGGCCCCGACGTAGTTGAAGGAATTAAAAGATCAATTGAAAGATTTGTTAGAAAATGGTTATATTAGGCAGAGTATTTCACCTTTGGGTGCTCTCGTGTTGTTTGTGAGGAAAAAGGATGGGTCGCTTCGAATGTGTATTGATTATCAACAATTGAACAAGGTGACTGTTAAGAATAGGTACCCATTGCCTAAAATTGATGATTTGTTCGACCAACTTCAAGGAGCTACTCATTTCTCTAAAATAGACCTTCATTCAGGTTATCACCAATTGAAGGTGAGGGAGTGTGACATTCCCAAGATGGCCTTTCAGACTTGTTATAGTCACTTTGAGTTTGTAGTTATGTCATTTGGGTTGACCAATGCGCCGACGGTGTTTATGAATCGAGTGTTCAAACCGTTCCTTGATAACTTTGTGGTGATCTTCATTGATGACATCTTGACTTACTCCCGAAATGAGCAAGAGAATATGGATCACTTGAGGTTGGTGCTTCAAACATTGAGGGATAAGCAATTGTATGGCATATTTAGCAAATGTGAGTTTTGGTTGGGAGAATTTGCTTTCCTTGGTCATGTGGTGTCTGGCGATGACATCAAGGTTGACCCTAAGAAAACCAAAATGGTGAGGGATTGACCTAGACCGTTGAATCCTTCGGATATTTAATGTTTCCTTGGTTTAGCCGGTTATTATAGAAGGTCTGTGGAAGAGTTTTCCTCTATAACAACTCCATTGACTAAGTAGACTCAAAAGAAAGCCAAATTTGTGTGGTCAAATGAATGTGAGAAAAGTTTTCAAACCTTGAAGGATCGTCTTACATCGGCTCCGATTTTGACTTTTCCAAATGGGTTAGATGGGTTTGTGGTATATTGTGATGCGTCACATATTGGTTTGGGTTGTGTGCTTATGAAATATGGTAAGGTGATAGCTTATGCGTCTCGACAATTGAAGGTGCATGAGCAAAATTATCCGACCCATGATCTTGAGTTGGCGGTGGTAGTGTTTGCTTTGAAAATTTGGTGACATTATTTGTATGGGGTTTATGTGGATGTCTTCACCGATCACAAAATTTTGCAATATGTGTTCACCCAAAGAGATCTTAATTTGAGGCAAAGGAGATGGTTGGAACTTCTCAAGGATTATGATATGAGTGTCTTTTATCACCTCAGCAAAGCTAATGTTGTGGCAGATGCCCTCAGTAGGCTCTCTATGGGAAGTGTATCACATGTGAATGAAGGGAAAAAGTGAAAGATGTGCACTATTTTGCTAGGTTCGGTGTAAGGTTGGCCAAATCTGACAATGGTGGAATTTTTGTTCAAGACGGATCCAAGTCGTCGATAGTGGTTGATGTTAAGGAAAAATAAGACTTAGATCCCTCCTTAGTGGAATTGAAGAAATTAGTTTCAAAAGGAAAGATTGAGGTTTTCTCCCAAGGGGGAGATGGTATGTTACGGTACCAAGGCAGATTATGTGTTCCCGATGTTGATGGCCTAAATGAGGTTATCATGAAAGAGGCTCGTAACTCTCAATACTCTATTCATCCGGGATCTACCAAAATGCATTGAGATTTGAGAGAGTTGTATTGGTGGAACGGAATGAAGATGAACATAGCCAAGTTCGTGTCGGAATGTCCTAATTGCCAACAAGTAAAAGTGGAACATCAAAGGCCCAGTGGCTTGACCCAAGATATCAAAATTCCTACTTGGAAGTTGGAAAATTTGAACATTGATTTTATGGTTGAGTTACCCCGTACTTGGAGACATTTCGATTCTATATGGGTTGTGGTTGATAGGATGACCAAGTCGGCTCACTTCTTACCAGTTAAGACTACCTATAGTGCCGAGGAGTATGCCAAGATGTATATTCGGGAGTTGGTGAGATTGCATGGTGTACTGAGGTCTATTATATGGGATCATTGTACTCAATTTACTTCTCATTTTTGGAAGTCTTTTCAAAAGGGACTTGGTACTAAGGTCAAGTTGAGCACCGCATTTCATCCTCAAACTAATGGACAAGCCGAAATGACGATTCAAACCTTGGAGGACATGTTGAGGGCTTGTGTGTTGGAATTTAAATGAAATTTGGATAATCATCTAACTCTCATTGAGTTTGTCTACAACAATAGTTTCCATGCTAGCATTGGTATGGCTCCGTTTGAAGCTTTGTATGGTAGGAGATGTAGATCTCCGGTTGGTTGGTTTGAAATAGGTGAGGCGACCTTGCTAGGCCCGGATTTGATTGTTGAAGCTATTGAAAAGGTGAATTTGATTAGGGAGAGATTGAAGACGGCTCAAAGTCGCCAAAAATCTTATTTGGATGTTAGGAAGAGGCATCTCAAATTTCATGTTGGTGATTGGGTATCTGTGAAAGTGTCTCCCATGAAAGGCATCATGCGTTTTTGCAAAAAGGGCAAGTTGAGCCTTCGGTATGTCGGACCTTATGAGATTGTAGAGCGGGTTGCCAATATGGCTTATAGGTTAGATTTGGCTTTAGACATGAGCTCTATTCATCCGGTATTCCATGTGTCTATGTTGAGAAAGTTGGTTGGTGACCCTAAGGCAATTATACCTTTGAAGGGTGTGACGGTTGAGGAGAATTTGACCTATGAAGAGGTGTTGGTTGAAATCTTGGATAGGAAAGTGAAGAGGATTTGCAACAAGGAGGTAGCTTCGATCAAGGTGCTTTGGAGTAACCAAGACGTGGATAGTGCAATGTGGGAAGCAGAGTTGGACATGATGGAGAGATTTCCCTATCTCTTCCAGTCTACTCAATCCTAAGGTACTAGGTTCTATCCTTGTAATTGTCCTAATTCTTTATATTGTTGAGTTTCATGACATTGCATACATACATGAGCACAAAAATGATTTAAATGATATTTTGGCATGAGTTTTAAATGACTTTGAAAATGATGCATGATCCGTTATAAGTTATGATGAAAATGTCTCTTGTTAGGTCGATGTCCTTAAGCCATGGTTTTAGCCAATTCGAGGACAAATGTTCCCAAGGGAGAGATGATGTAACGACCCAAAATTTTTTAAACTTCATAATGGTTGGTAAAGGTTAGCGTTGAATTCGTCATGGTTGAATTTTGGTAGTTATGGGTTGTATTTAAGTGGCCGGATTCAAAGGAATTATTTTTGTGGAAGGTCATAAGGCCGGTTAGGCAACATGGAATTTGAAAAGCCATATCTATTGTTATGAGATGAACTGTGTGGGCTAGTATATATCAACTGGTTTTACTCGATTCGGAGTTTGAAGGTGGAAGTTATGGCCTTTGCAGTGATACTACCCGTATTCAGAAGTATGCCGGAAATGGGATTCGGAATGGAGTCAAAGTGAGGGACCTCATACCGTTTGGTGGTTCACAGTCCATGGTGTGTCTCGTAGGTTGATCCAGTGGGCTCCCTTGAAGTGTGGACCAAGCCCCGGACCACTTCACGGTCTGTGTGAGCCTTCATAGTCCGTAAGGGCTCTCGTGAAGTGGTCCAGTGAGCTCGTCAAGGTTCGAAGCTGGACTCCGAGCCAAGTGATGCTCCACAGACCAGTACACGGTCCGTGTGTAGATACAACCTCCATGAGACGCCCTGTGAGTTGATCCAAAAAAGTCCCCTGAGATTTTAAGCTGAAGCCGAGACCAAGTGTGGTCTCACAGACAGGTTCACAGTCCGTGAACCTGTAGAAGACCCCTAGGCAGCCTTCCATGAGGCCCTGTTTCTATGATCCTATCCGTTTCATTATGCTTAGGATTGTTTATTGGACTTGTATATGTTGGGAATGTGCTTTTATGGAAAGTCACCTAACCCGGTATGCCCCATGGCTTGAGTCCTACTTACTCGCCCCTTAGAAATACTTGTTATGTGCTATGTGATCCATGTTCATCCCACTCCCGACAACATCCCCATAGCTTGAGTCCAAAGCCCCATTCTTCCTAGAAATATGTGTTATGGGTTTACTTTTTTCGCACTTCCGAACTGATGATGTGAGTAATGATGCTCTGATGGCTTGATCGAGGACTTTTGAGTTCTCCTTCGCCATGTCACACCTAGGCCCCCCCTTCCGGGTCGTGAAAGTTATGGATATTTTAGTTTTTTTTGCTTCTATTTAAATCTTTATATTAGATATTATGAGACATCTTTGTATATTCATTTGAGATAGTTGTATTTACTCTTACGTACTACTTTAGATGCTCTTGTACTCATGACTCCGGGTTTGGAGGATTTCTTATGATATGTTGTGATGGTTTCTGCTTTACTTTATCTTTCTTTAGTCGGAATTCGATGTTGGGTTGTGACACAGTGTCACGACCCGAGAGTAGGGCCTAGATGTGACATGGCGAATGAGAACCCGAGAGCCCTCAATCAAGACATCTTAGCATCAATTTACACATCATTAGTTCGGAAGCGCGTAATATAACAAGAAGCACATAAATCTAAGGTATTGTGGGGCTTTGGACTCAAGCTATGGTGATGCCATCGGGGAAGGAATTTGCATGAATCACGTAGCACATAGCAAGTACGTTCTAAAGGGAGGGTAAGTATGACTCAATCTATGGGGGCAAGGAGGGACTTGGGACTTTCCACATAATCACATTCTCATAAAAACGTATCAAGATAGTATAAGCACAATCATAGTCTAAACAAAATATAGTCATAGCATCTCAAACAAGCATATAATATGGGCATACAATAGAATCTGATATGTCAAACAATGCCTCTAGATAGAATAAGACCGGGCCCATGACATGTCCCGAGCTCACCCTCTAGTCATAAGATAGAAAAAACATAACAAATTATAAGATAGAGAGAGGTGGAATTTTCCCTTGAAGTAAAGGGCTCACTACAAGTAACAATCCGAGATTACCAAGCTAACCGTCCAAAGGTTGATAGATATCAACTCCGGCCCAAACATGGTTAGATCACGTAGATGAAGAATATGGGTTAGTACATAGAATACACTAAGTATGCAGGACAGAAACACATATGAACATGAACCTACAAAACAAGTTAGATGACAAGGGCACATATATATAGAAGGAGAATATAGAAATGAATAGTATATCAATATGCCATGAAATCCATGATTCATGAAATGTCATAATGCTTAGAATATAGAGGATGAGACGTAATCGACATCACAATCCATGTGAGCTAGAACATGAACTCCCGATGTCAGGCCCCCACATCAAAATTAGGGTGACTACTTGCCAAGGGCAGTCACACTACACCTTACGACCTGATTATTTTGGTGTGATGGCCACCTTTCTTACTACCCGGTCATTGTGGTGTGATGGACACCTTTCTTATGACCCATTCATTTAAGAAGGATTTTCAAGTCATATCATATCAAAATACCTATGCTGACACATAGTTTAGGAGAAAGGAGTAGGACCATTGGGGATAGCCCACTTACTACTCCAATCTCATAGGTGTTCGGTTGTCATCCCACAAGAATACGTATACATATACATGCTTTCAAATGAAGGATAAGTATTTTAAAATAAATGAAATGCAAGGTTTGGCTAAGAAGCCAAATTGTAATTCAAGTCATTCCACATTTAGGCTAAAAAGCCAAATAAGAGTTCAAGTATCAAGTGCAACGACCAATGTATAGGAGTAGCTCATTCAAGACAAGTAAAAGATGGTGTAATCACCAAATTATGCCCAAAAACCAAGTCAAGACAAGATATGATCACATTATAGTCATATCCCATGTCTTACAAAAATCAAGTCAAGTTAAGTCAAGGTCGGACTAAGCCCTTATCAAGAGTTTCATCAAAATCAAGTTTCAAGTATGCATATGCCATGAATGATGAGATAAATAGAATGGGAAATTAGAATTCATAATTTAAACTCATAATAGGAAGAATCCATATGAAATTCAAAGTTAAATCAACAATTAAAACTCAATTAACATAACCCATGCATATATTTAAAGAGTAAGGGGACATGCATAATTGAATCTTCATAAACCAATGAAATTCAAAAATTAGGGCTTAATTCACTTTAAAGTCAAAAATTAAATACAACCTACACTTCAATTTAATCAAATCAACAATAGATTTAATGACTCATATTTAAAGTAAGCATAATTTCGTAAAATCAATTGAAAAAAAATCTATTTGGGGCTTCATAGTTGAAAGGAGTCATGCATAAATTACCACATACTTGATTAGCCTAGAAAAGTAAGAAGAATTGATGAAGAATGGAGCTTTCCCTTGATTCTCAAGATAAGTCTTCAATGGAGGTCTTGAGAGGAGTTCTTAGAGATTTGTTTTGAATATAGTTCTAAGGGTTTGAATGAATTTAATGAATAAAATCTTATTTGGGGCCTTAGGATAGGTTTAAAGGTCATAAAAGACCTTAGGAATGAGTCAAAGTATCAAAAATACCTAAATAAAATGCAACCTGAAATTTTAACCCGAAGCTCTCACGGTTGGTTTCACGGGTCGTGAGGCTCACTGACTCAGCACAGGAAGTCCCTACAAAAATAGACATAACTTCTTACTTTGAACTTGGAATTGAGTGAAAGCAATTTTTTTGGGAAGCTAATTCTATGAGCTTCCATTTAATATGTAATGGGCCACCCAGTTTGTCTTGTACTAAGAGATATGTCCAGTTAAAGTTGATCCTCCTAACGGTCTATGAGAGATTCCATACTTAGAAAAAATTTACTCCCGCAACTACACGGAAGGCTTCATGGTCCATGAGGCTTCACACAGACCATGAAATGGTCCATGGAGCCTCACTTAGACAAGAGCTTTGGTTGGCACCCTCACACGGACAGGTTCATGGGCCATGAGGCCTCACATGGTCCGTGAGCCTCCATCCATCACTGATGTGATTTCCAGAATGCTAACCTTATACATAGAACCAATCCTCAAGTCAAGGTCATCCCAAAACACCTTACCAAGCCTCGTTAGAGGTCACACTGGCCTCTTCACGGTCCATGAAGTGGCACACGGTCCGTGAAGGCCACCATAGGAGTGTTCCTTAGTCAAATTTCCAGAAAAGGATCCCTGTGTAGGCAGTCCCACCAAAAAGGCCATAACTTCTTAATCCGAACTCCGAATCAAGTGAAACCAAGTGCGTTGGAAAGATAACCCAAAGAGATTTAATTTGATAGGTCATTTCTCTCGAAGTTCCACTTGTGCTAATAGTTATGACCATTTAAAGTTAGTACATCCACAAGACATCATATAAAATTTAACCAATGCGATTTCTTTGAATACAACCATTCAACAGAGACTCGTGAAGACCATTAACTAACCATGGTAGGTTGAAATCAGATTTTAATCAACTTCACAGGGTTTTAAAAATTTTGGGTTGTTACATCATGTATCCCTTGGGAACATTCTTCCTCAAATGGGCTAGAACAAGGCTTAAAAGACTAGATTTAAACAAGAAACATCTTAACAAGTAAACAAAATGCATAGACCATTTCATGAAAATTTCAAGTTATTAAAACTCATGTCAAATTATTATCAAGCTATTCAAAACATCTTTAAATCATTTCCGTGTGCATGTATGCATGTCATGTCATGAGACTCAAGAGGTAAGGAATTAGGACCATTGGGAATAAGAAGAACCTAGTACCTTAGGCTTGAGTAGATGGGGAAAGATGGGGATATCTCTTCATAATGTCTTACTCCGCTTCTCATGTAGAGTTCTCCACATGTTGATTCCTCCAAAGCACTTTTACCGAAGCCACACCCTTATTGTGAAGTCTCTTCACTTGCCTATTCCATGTCACATCTTCATAAGTCAAATTTTTCTCAATACCAACACCTTCCAAAGGTACAATTGCACTAGGATCACCAATTATTTTTCCTCAACATAGACACATGGAACACTGGATGAATAGAAATCATATCCGAAGGCAACTCCAATCTATAAGCCACATGGCCAACCCACTCAACAACGTCATATGGCCTAACATACCGAGGACACAACTTACCCTTTTTACCAAAATGCATAATACCCTTCATAGGTGAAACCTTCACATAAAATCAATCACCCACATGAAATTGAAGGTCTCTTTTCATAACATCCGAATAAGAATTTTTGAAACTTTGAGCCATTCTCAACCTTTCTCTAATCAACTTTACCTTTTCCATAGCTTCAACCACCAAATTCAATACTATGAAGGCCATTTCTCCCAACTCAAACCACCTAACCGGGTACCTACACCTTCTTCCATACAAAGCCTCACATGGTGCCATTCCAATACTAGCATGAAAACTATTGTTATAAGAAACTCAATGAGCGGTAGATAATTATCCCAATTTCTCTTGAATTCCAACACACAAGCCCTCAATATGTCCTCCAAAGTATGTATTGTCTTTTCTGCTTGACCGTCGATTTGGGGATGAAAAGTGATACTCAAATTTACCTTAGTACCAAGGCTTCTTTAGAACGACCCTCTAAAATGAGAAGTAAATTAAGCACCACGATTCGATATGATAGACATAGGCACACCATGAAAACTCATATATTCTCAAATATACAAATTAGCATAATCTTCGGTATTATAAGTAGCCTTGACCGATAAATATGAGCTGACTTGGTCATTCAATCAACAATAACCCATATAGAATTAAATTGCTTACGGGTAAAGGGAAAGCCAACAACAAAATCTATATTTACATCTTCCCACTTCCAAGTAGGAATCTCGATGTCTTCGACAAAACCACCAGGCCTTTGATGCTCCACCTTCTTTTGTTGAAAATTAGGGCTCTTGGACACAAACTTAGCTATGTACTTCTTCATACCATGCAACCAATATACCTCCCTCAAGTCCCGATACATCTTGGTAGATTCCAGATGTATAAAATAATAAGAGTCGTAAGCCTCCCTTATGATCACCTCTCTAATCCCATCGATATCGGGAACACACAACCAATAAATATACCGAAACACACCATCTCCCCCGGGAGAAAACCCCAGTCTTTCTTTTGGCAACCAACTGCTTCAATTCAACCAAAGACGGGTATAAATATTTTTTTGCCTTGACACCCACAACCACAGAAGATTCGACTCTCCTTTGAACATGAATACCACCATCAGTGGAGTCCACCAATTTGACACCCAACCTAGCCAAATGGGTAACCTATCTCACTAGATCCCCCTTGAAGTTGATTAATAATTCATCGATTCTAGGCAACATGTACTTACTCTTGATGGTTACCTTGTTAAATTACTGATAGTCAATACATATCCATAGTGACCCATTCTTATTCCTTACAAATAGCATAGAAGTACCCCCCAGATGAAATGCTTGGACAAATAAAGCCTTTCTCCAACAAGTCTTTCAACTGAGCCTCCAAATCCTTCAATTAAGTCAGTGCCATATGATAAGGAGGAATTGAAATAGGTCGAGTATCTGGACATCATCAAAGTTAGAAGACTTCAAGAGACGTTTCATAGCACGACATAAAGGGCAATGAAGTGAAGCAATTCCTAAAACATCGCCATAGCCTCTCTCATAGGTATGGTGCACAACATACCAATGAATAAGACTTTACTTGACGTGGCATGTTAGACTATGAGGACCATTTATAAACCTAGTGCTCTGATACTATCTTTGTCATGACCCGAGAGTAAGGCCTAGATGTGACATGGAAACTGAGAACCCAAGAACCCTCAATCAAGCCATCGTAGCATCAATTTACACATCATTGATTCGAAAGCGCGTAATATAACAAGAACCAAATAAATCTAAGGGATTGCGAGGCTTTGGACTCAAGCTATGGGAATATTGTCGGGGCAGAATTTTGCATGAATCACATAGCACATAGAAAGTATATTCTAAGGGGTGAGTAAGTATGACTCAAGATATGAGGGAAAAGAGGGACTTGGGACTTTCCATATAATCACATTCATCAAAACTTATCAAGATAGCATAAGCATAATCGTAGTCAAAATATAATATAGTCATAGTATCTCAAACAAGCATATAATATGGGCGTACATTAGAATCTGATATATCCAACAATGCCTCTACATAGAATAAGACAGGGGCCACTACATGTACCCGGCTCACCCTCAAGTCATAAGATAGAAAAGAAATAAAAAAACATAAGATAAAGAGAGGTGGAATTTGCCCTGGAAGTAAAGGGCTCACCACATTTAACAATCTTAGATCACCAAGCTAACCATCCAAAGGTGGATAGATATCAACTCTGACCCCTACATGGTTATATCATGTAGATGAAGAATATGGGTTAGTACATAGAATGTACTAAGTATGCAGGCGTGCAATGCATATGAACATGAACCTACAAAACAAGTTAGATGACAAGGGCACATATATATAGAAGGAGAATATAGGAAAGAATAGTATATCTATATACAATGAAATCCATGAGTCATAATTCTTAGAGTATAGAGGATGATATATAACCGACATCATAATCCATGTGAGCTAGTACATGAACTCTCAATGTCAGACTCTCGCATCAAAAATAGGGTGACTACTTGACAAGGGTAGTCACACCACACCTTATGACCTAGTTATTTTTGTGTGATAGCCAGCTTTCTTACGACTCGGTTATTTTAGAAGGATTTTCAGGTCATATCATATCAAAATACCTATGCTGGCACATAATTCAGGAGAAAGGAGTGGGACCATTGGGGATAGCTCACTTATTACTCTAATCTCATCAGTGTTCGATCGTCATCCCATAAGAATATGTATACATATACATGCTTTCAAATGAAGGATAAGTACTTTCAAATCAATACAATGTAAGGTTGGGATAAGAAGCCAAATCGTAATTCAAGTCATTCCACATTTAGGCTAAAAAGCCAAACAAGAGTTCAAGTATCAAGTGCAAGGGCCAATGCATAAGAGTAGCTCATTCAAGACAAGTACAAGATGGTGTAATCACCCAATTATCCCCAAAAATCAAGTCAAGACAAGATGTGATCAAATTCTAGTCATATCCCATGTCTTACAAAATGCAAGTCAAGTCAAGTCAAGGTGGGACTTAAGCCCATATCAAGAGTTTCATCAAAATCAAGTTTCAAGTATGCATATACCATGAATTATGAGATGAATAGCATGGGAAATTACAATTCATAATTTAAACTCATAATAGAAAGAATCCATATGAAATCCAAGGTTAAATCAACAATTAAAACTCAATTAACATAACCCATGCATATATTTAAAGAGTAAGGGGACATGCATAATTGAATCGTCATAAACCAATGGAATTCAAAAAATTAGGGCTTAATTCACTTTAAAATCAATAATTAAATAAAACCACACTTCAATTTAATCAAATCAACAATAGATTTAAAGACCCATATTTAAAGTAAGCATAATTTCATAAATTCAATTGAAAACAAAATCCATTTGGGGCTTCATGGTTGAAAGGATCCATGAATAAATTCCCACATACCTTGATTAGCCAAAAAAAGTAAGAAGAATTGATGAAGAATGGAGCCTTCCCTTGATTCCCAGGCTAAGTCTTCAATGGAGGTCTTGAGAGGAGTTTTAAGAGAATTTTTTGAATATAGTTCTAAGGGTTTGGATGATTTTAATGAAGATGAATGAATAAAATATGATTTGGGGCCTTAGGATAGGTTTAAAGGTCATAAAAGACCTTCGTAATGGGTCAAATTATCCAAAATACCTAAAAACATGCAACCTAAAATTTTAACCTGAAGCTCTCACGGTTGGTTTCTCGGGTCGTAAGCCTCTTCACGGGTCGTGAGGCTCACTGACTCAGCACAGGTAGTCCCTATAAATATAGACATAACGTCTTACTTTGAACTCAAAATTGAGTGAAATCAGTTTTGTTGGAAAGCTAATTCAATGAGCTTCAATTTTCTATGTAATGGGCCACCAAGTTCATCTTTTTCTAAGTTATAAGACTAGTTAAAGTTGACCTTCCCAATGGTCCATAAGATATTCCATACTTAGAAAAGTTTTTCTCCAGCAACCACACGGAAGGCTTCACGATCCGTGAGGATTCACACAGACCATGAACTGGTCAATGGAGCCTCACTTGTACCCTTGTCATCTCGCTTGGTCATATTATTATGTCATATGCATTGCATGCCCACATACTTAGTGATTTATGTGCTAACTCATACTCCTTGTCTACCTGTTCTAGCCATGTAGGGACCGGTGATGACCTCTATCTTCTGTTGGACGACAAGTGATAATCTTTGAAACTAGCTTATCGTGAGCCCTTTTGTTCAAGGGCTAAATCTAGTTTCTATCTTCCTTGTATTGCTTTATTTTCCTTACTTTATGAATTGATGGTGAGCCCATATTATGTCAAGGCCCCGCTCTATCTTAGGTAGAGGCTATGTTGGACATGTAAAACTCTTGCACGTTGTATTATGTTTTGTTCAGATATTATGGATATTGAGATTTGATTATGGGAATGATGTTCCAATTATGCTGATGATTTTGTATTGGACTTGTAAATGTTGGGAATGTGCTTATGTGGAAAGTCCCCTAACCCGGTATGCCCCCATAGCTTGAGTC
>JBCEWC010012641.1:0-15695 GCA_038996855.1 Solanum aculeatissimum | reverse complement strand
AAAATGAATCTATATATGTGAATACAAATTAGAATCTGAAAAACAAGATTATATACAAACACTTAGAATGTGGAACAAAACTTGTATACAGAATAAGTGTGAGAAAATCAAAACATTGAATTTTATACAAAAAAAAATTACTTTTATGATGTGAATAACTACACTGTGACTGTATATATATATGTGTGACTGTATATGTACAAAATGAATCTATATATATGAATACAAATAAGAATGTGAAAAATAAGATTAAACTTGTATATACAATAAGTGTGAGAAAATCAAAACATTGAATTTTATACAAAAAAATTTGATTTTAAGATGTGAATAATTACACTGTGATTGTATATATATATGTGTGACTGTATATGTATAAAAATGAATATATATATGTGAATATAAATTAGAATCTGAAAACAAAATTATATATCAAAAACTTGAATTTTATACAAAAAATTTAATTTTAAGATGTGAATAACTACACTGTAACTATTTGTATAATAAAAAAATTATACATAAACAACATAAAAAAATGTAAAAAAATAAAATAAAATACATTGGCGGTATGATATACATTCTCGAATAAAAAAAATATCTCTTCTCCTTCGATTTCGTTTCAAGCCGAAGTTTTTGAATCAAACCCTCCTTTCTTTTTTGATTCACCGCCGCTAGAGTCGATTTCATCTGCTTTCCTCTTTTTTTTGGAGCTCAATCACAGGGGAATAAGGTCATTTCGATTCTTGGATCACACTTCTTCAGAAACCCTAACTTTCGCCATGGACCCTGCAATTGCTTCATCTTGCTGAGTTATAGCCAACGAAAAGGATGGAAAATCATCCATAATGTTAACATGCAAAAAGTATACCTCTTGTTACCCTTTTAGTTGAAGGTTCTTCATCCATCATAAGTCCGCATCTATTAGAAAACTAGGCTGTAAAAAGGGAAAAATGTGTTGTATATGGAAAGTAGAACTAAAAATTTTTGAACAAAAAATAAAAACCGCCAAAAAACTAAATCTAAAATTGATTATGCAAATATTGAGAATGAAAAAAAGAAAACTTAACATACCTGTTAAGAAAGGAGAGTGATTGAAGGAGAAGAATGAGCTCTTCAATTGGAAAGAGAAACCGTCATTTTTTGTATAAGAAAGGAGAGAGATTATGTCAGTGAAGATGAAAAGGATATACAAAAAGTGTGTGGGGCCCACAAAATCTGAGAGCCAACTTTTTAAAACGTTTGTCTTTACATGTAATATATAAAAACTGTAGCTAATATTTGTTATTTGTATTAGAATGTTTGCTTAATTGTGTAAATTTTCCTTTAAAATATATATTGTTACAATTTTTCCATTTTACAACACCCCTCGTTTTTCTTCCCAAGCCCATCACTATAACATTTCTAATAGAGACTGTTTGGCAGTAAAAAGAAGAAAACTATTAGCATAAACAATCACTTATTTAATCTCAATATATTAAAATTAATCCTGTATTGAAAAGATAATATTTGATATAAATTTCTGCACATAATCTTAGTTGACACATGAAAATTGAGGAGAGCAAACATAGTAAGGTACGTAGAAAGTGAAAATATACGTTTCTAAATGATTGAAGAAATAAAAATTTTGGATATTAAATTTACAATCACAGGCCAATAATCTAGATGCTTTATTCACAAACTTGATGGTAGGAACTTATATGTTATTTATTTGGGTTAATAGGAATATTTATTAGACATTGTGGGGTAGGATAAAGGTGGGTTGATGTAGGGCGGAGCGAAATGGATTTAAAACACATAAAAAATTATGTGGAACGACGCTGGACGGATTCAAATTTTGCAGGCTGAGGCTCAAACTACTCCGCACTTGTAACAATCCATCCTCGTCGTTATATATGAACTAGTGGGGAAGGAATTTGAGACATAAAACTCATGAGTAGCAATTTGAAAATTTTGAACTTAGGCTAGACTTGAATAAAACCTGAGTCAGGTCAGGTCTGGGGTAATTCGATAAGAGATTGAGTCTAATTTATGAGTTTGATCATTAAATTTGATAACCAACATGATAAGGACCACTGATCGGGCGAGTAAAACTCCTGAAATTGATCTTGGCAAGAAAGATTAATTTTAGAACGTCAAGGTTTGAAGGTGTGTTGCAAAATAGAGGTTTGGAATACAAATCTTGAGTTTCTATCCACGTGAAATCCAGCACAACGGAATTATTTCTGCTATCGTGGGGCATCACAAATTTAAGTTAGAAAAAGTCTAGAATCATGTTTATTTATGCTATTTCAATCTTGAACAACCAAAGACGATCTAGGGCTTAATATTTTTAGTTTTCCATCAACCTTTTTTGACAAAGGTAAGTTAATCATCCTTGTAACTTGTAATTTGATTCCTAGACTTTAGAATTTATGAGCATTCTCTTGGGGAAAAGATTTTGCATGAACTTAATGGTGAAAAAAAGTCCTAGTTGGGTGAGATGATTATTAAAGTGGAAGGGCTAGTAATTGTGTATAATTCGGGAACTTAGGAAAATTTTCATTGATTTATTGTGTTCTTTAATTATTTTAGATCAAGAAAGAACCAAGACATCGAAAAAAGAGAAGCTCTAGTACTCTAGAGTTTCAAATGCTTGCTTTGAGGTAGGTGATGGTTTATTTTTTCTTATGTGTTATATGTGCTTGTTAACTGTATTGCTAGTATTGTTGCATATATGTAAATAGGGAAAGATGGAAAGAATTTCATAAAATGGCTACATATTATTAATTGTATACAATGACCCGTTACTTGATTGTGTAAGTGTCAATCATTCATTGTGATTGTAATTATCGGATTGGGTATCACATTGATACATATTAGATTGGGTACCACACTGGTATATATTGGATTAGACACTACTTCTATACAAATTGAATTGGATGCTACACTAGTACATATTAGATCGAGTATCATGTTGACACACTAACTATTATAGCGAGTGTCACATCAGTACAATAAAAAATTGGGTATGGTCCTTTGAAAGGACTATCTTGATTGTTATATTTGAAATATTGATACTGTGAACTATAGATTGATCATGAAATGGTAACTTGTTAATATATTCCTGTATCTATGTAATTTTACTATATTGTAGTTATTTTCATATATTGTATTTACTAGGATAGTCACGTGATCCTAGTAGTACATTTTTATTGTATGTACTAACACTGTACTTGCTCTTTCTTTATTGAGTACATGATATCTTCAAATGACTAGTCACATACCTCAACTAAGAGATTGTTGATTCATGGATTCAAGAGTGAGCTCACTGTTTCAGGTTACCATGAATTCATCTATAATCTTAGTTCACTTTTCTTCAAACTTGTATATTTTTAGACATTATTTTATTTTCGTATTTTTGGGATTGCATTCCCTTACTCTAGACTATTGGTAGAATTTGGGTACAATAACTTTCAGGTTCTAGGAGGTTAAATTCTGCATTGTTTATTTTATCTATTCGTTTGAGTTTATGGGAACTCAATTTATTGATTTTCATTTAAACTTGTTTCCACATTTTTAAATTCTTATCTCATATTAGTATGCTTAGTTGGGTTGAAATAAGAGTTTTCTCATCAGAGGGTTAGCATAGATGCCAATCATAGCGGGTTGGGATCGTTCCAAAAGTTGGTATCATATCCTAAGGTTCGTTGATATTATTATACCAAAATGAGTGTAGTAGAGTCTTGCAAAATGGTACAAAGACATTTGTATTTTTCTTTGAGAGGCTATAGGATTTTAAAAAATCTCTCTATTTTTCTATCCTTTCGTGCTATAACTTGATTCCAATTGGTATATGGTGACCCAAACTTGTAGTTGACCTCTTTCACTCTTATGTCTGTAGATGGTTAGTAAACAATACAATAGTGTTAGGCTAGAAGCTCTCATTAATGAACCAATGAAGGAGCCAACTACAAAAGGATGTAGCCGAGGTAGGGGTAGAGGAAGAAGAAGGGCCAAAGGCAGAGGATAGGTAGTGCCTGCCTGAGGTGAAGTCTAAGCTGAGAATGTATTCACAGAAGAGGTCTGTCATGCTTCGAGAGGGTACCCTAGGTGTTGCCGATACTAAAAAATCATTGCTGGTTTCCAAGAAAATCACTTGGCTCAATTTACTTATTCAATTAGCAGAAGACTTAATGAAACAAAAGAAAGTACTCAAGTGGGCGCTCAAATCCTCATGTAAAATAATTTTGAAGATATCTTTTATGAAAATGACTCAATGTTTCAATTCAAGTAAATAATAATAGTTTTTTCAAAATTGACTTTGAAAATAAGACAGACTCCACTTTACTCTATCTGACTCAGTCTATGAAGCCTTTATCAACTCATAAGAAGGTGCCAAGACATGTTCAAGGCCACCTCAAGACAATAAAAAGGAATAAACGAAAATAGAAGGTTCCTTCGAAAGCAAGGAGGTCTCACCACTGTTTGGGACTGATTAGATCTTCAATGAAGTATTTGTTGAGGATCTCTAAGACCTGTATCTGCGTCATAAAAAGATGCAACGTCGAGTGGTGTCAGTGCATGAAATGTACAATATGTAATATGGTTGAATAAAATAAACTTAAGAGAGAATTCAATAGCAAGAGCAAAGTACAATTCAATCTAATATGATATGCAAGTTTAAAAATTAATATAACAATACTTTTCAAATCAACTAAATCATATGCAATTCTATCAAAAAAATTCAATTTCCATTATTAGGGAGCTTCTTTAACCGACAACCATCACCATATGAGCGAATGATGATACAATGCTTTGCATTGCCGTTGCCGCAACCATCCAATACCTTGCCAGAGTAAGAGACGATTCAAATTATTAGATCCACAAATTAAGTCCTCTTTTAGGATAAGAATTACCCGAATTAATGGCATAACTATCCTACAGTGGCTAAAGTTTATGGGGTCTGAGTTCTTTCAACTCTTACCAAAATTGGTGCTAATAATTCTCCCAAATCATGTGCTCATATCTATCAACATTTCAAATCATTTCATCAAGTCCTAATGGACCTTTTCATCTATTCAATTTCATCTCAATTTATCCATACTTTTAATTACAAATCATATGCTCTTTCATAAAGATAACTATGCTTCAAAAGTCATGCATATCTCATCAAAACTATTTTCTCAAAACAACATTTAACTCAATGCTCAAACTCCTTTAAAATCAATGCTCATGCTCTTTGAAAACTCTTTAAGATATATATATATATATACTGGTTCAAATTGCTCTTTTCATCTATGCATAAAATCATCATCTTTACTGAAAAATATATGTAATCTTAATTTAGAACAATGCTTTATTTAATGCATAAAAATCATTAATCTCAATATCAAATAATGCATGGGAAATCCATGATCATTAAATCAACTAGGGTTCATGAAAAAGTAACCACGAGCAATAATTCTAATAATAAAATAATAATAACTTCAATACATAATTATATAAAACTCGATAGAAAAAGAATTGACCTGATTGGAATTCAAAATTAGATTTACTCAAATCAATACTCATTAAAATTAGAAACTTAGACGTGGGGTACATTGATGAACTCAATCCAATGGTATGATAGCCTTACATACATGAAAAGTTGGTATTACAATCGAAATTTGATGAATACTAGCTTTCTTGGAGAAAATATTTGATTTTGGAACCTTAATGCATGTTCTTGAGAAAAGAAATTCTCTTTCTAATTCCTTTAGAGTGGAAGAACTTGAAAAAAATATTGATGAAAGGATTTCTCTTTGATTCTTGAATTCTTGACTTAGAATCTTTAGAGTTCTTGATGAAGAACCCTAATTCTTGAAAAACAAGAATCAAGATATTCTTTCTTGGAATTCTTGAATTCGTTTTCTTGAATCTCTAGGTTATGATTTAAGATTTCTTTTAGAGATTCATGAATAGATAAAGAAATTTGAGTTTGAAAACTTAAAATTTATGGAGAATAACTTACCTTGATGATAAATCTTGAAAACTAACCCTAACTTGATGATTTTCTTGATGATTCTTGAGCGTTTAAGTTAGAAGTGAAGGAGAGAATTTTATTTATGAAAAACTAACTTTTTGTATGCTTTGGGACATTAAAATAAACCCCAAAGGTAATAGGATAAAAATACCCTAAAAACGTAATCAAAGGATGTCATTAACTTGTACAGAAGAGTCCGCATCCACTCCGTGTTGCGGAGTTGTTGAGGACCTTCAGACAACTTTGCATGTCTCTAGTAAAATGATCATAACGTTTTACTCTAAATTTCGATTAACGCAAAATTAGATGAGTTGGAAAGGTAATTCAAATATCTTGAATTTGATATATTATGATACATCCAAATCATTATATTTTAGGAGATATTATTGTTTGAAGTTGACCCTTCTATCAACTCATATGAAAACTTAGTTGGTAGAAATTCTTTGTACTTGGCTTGATGTAAAAGACCCTTTATGACTCTAAATCATATCTAATATGATTTAAATACTTAGAAATTGATCCTAGCATGTATATACAATCTAAGAGTTATCATCCCACCTAACTTTTATAAAATCTTACATCAAAATTCAATCGCTAAGAAAGTTTTTAACTTAACTTTGCACTAGAGGGTTCGTGTGACCTTAGCTCATCTCCAATATTCTCACACTACGAAATTGACTTTAACACCTATGCTCAATTAAAAATCTTTGATTACAATCTTATATCATATGAAGAATATCTCAATCTTAGCTTAAAAAAATGGGATGTTACAAAGTCTTTCCCACACCCCAAGTTGTGCTGGAAAAGAATATGGAGTTTGAGTTTGAGGAGAACGGATAAGTAGATGAGAATGCACTAGCGGAGATTGCAGGACTCCCCCCTCTGGATCCAATAATAGCTTAGCAGATTTTAAACTTTTCTAAGTGGGTTGACTAGTTCTGGAGGTATTCCCACAATGCCTATTGCTCAAGCGCTAGCCATTCATCCTACTGCAACTATAGTCTCTAGAACAGATGGTGCATTGGGTGCTGATGCCATCTTCCATGCAATTCTAGGCCCAATCATGACTAGACTGAGCATGAGATGATGACTAAGGGGTGTTTGGATTGGTTTTTTTAAGTGACTTATAAGTTAAAAGTCAAAAAGCATAAGTTAGGAATCCTCAATTTTTGGCTTTTGACTTTTTTTTCTTTTTCAGTTTTAAGAAGTGCTTTTAATCACTTTTTAATGTTATCCAAACACTTCTAAAATTTAAAAAATACTTAAAAGTCAATAGTAAAATCATAGCTAAAAGTGGAAGCTCAACTTAACATTTCAAAACATAATCAAAGTGAAGTAGTAGTCCAAATACACCTAAACAAAAGATAGTAAACAAAGCCAAAATTACAAGTCTGGACCCCTTAATACAAAGTCATAGAGGAAAATACATAATGCGTCTGAAATATTAAAAGTAACGCTAGAAGATAAGGGCTCCATTCTTGGTGGATGAGAACTTACCAAAAGATCAAAGTCTTCACAATCAATCTAGCCACGAGAGGAGGATAAGGTAGATCACCTGTCCCAGATATACCCAATTATGAAGCTTTAACAATGTAATCAATTTCAAAATAAAGCATAAAATAATGCAAAGGAAACACATAAATAGAGGGGAGCGGGAATAAGACCGTAACCGACAAGCCATATGAGCTATAATATGGAATACTGATTTTATACTCTACATCGGCCAAAGAGTGAGCCTACTTTCCAAGGTAAACTTTAGAAACAAAAATACTAGATGGATCCACTAGTCGAAAGGCCTAAAAAGGCATAATCAAAATATCTTACGGTGGCACATAGTTATGTGATTAGAAGATTTATATAAGTCCCCTTAGGTCGAGCCCCACTCCTAACTCATTCAGTGCTAAGTCAAAATCCCACGGAAATGGACAATGCATAATCAAATAATCAAAACTCAACTTAGTTCAGAAGGTCTTAGCTTGTCAAAGCATAGTCAACTTGTACTTTAGAATAGCTCCTTAACAAAGATTTGAAATGATTTAGTGTGGGTCTTGAGTCACCCGATATTAATTCAAACTTATAGTTCTAGTCCTTGTTTCAAAATGACATACTCACGTACACACCATAAAGGTCAATTTCTAAAATTCATAAATCAACTTAGTTCATATTTGGTGTTTGTCAAATAACCTTAAAATCATGTAGTTGAATCATGAGTAGGCTTAAAGTAATCAATTAAGCAATATAGAATCAAAGTCATATTAACCCATAAGAGAGTTCCATGTCTAAAAATATAGATTATGTTAAATCATGCAAATTCGTTATACTTCAATTAAATCTTGTAAAACCTTGATAAATATTCATAAATAATCATAAGAGTGCATGGATACCCATAATCTAGAAAAATAGCAATTAATATGCAATTACCCTAAAATCAAAGATTGAAAGTTTGTAATTCAAAGTTTTAGTTTTCAAAGAGGACTTCTTGGTTGAAAGGAAACCAAGAATCAAACCCAAATACCTTGGGAGAACTGGAGAGAAACAAGCTTATAGTCTCTGGGGAAGAATTTGGAACCCTAACCCTAGCTTGTTATTGAGAGCTTTTACCTTAGAGAATTTTGAGAGTTGAGAGAATGAAGAGAATAATTGAAGGAATTAGGGCTTTGAGACTGATATAGGGACCCTTTCCCGTCCCCAAAACAACGTAGTTTAGCAATAGATAGGATGAAAATGACAAGATTGCCCCTTAATAAAATTGTCGGAGTGGACTTACGAGACCCCAATTATGGGCCATAAGGCCTTTCGTCTGATGACTCATTTGAAATTCCTGAAAAGCTGACCTTTCTATTCATAGAGTTACGAAGCGTATTTACGGACCCTAGGATATCTTGTGGGTCGTGGTTGGACTCATAGAGTCCTCCCATACTTTGCCATTTTTTTCTTACTTCCCTGGGTCACATCTCCATGAAACTACTTACGGGTCATATCATGTTTCACAGACTGTCTGATAACACGTAAATCACCCTTCAACAAACTCCATATTTCCTTCTTGAAGTTCATGTTTACATATGACACATACGGGCCGGGCCGTATGTCCACGTATGGACCGTAAGTCACCCTGTAAACCAAATTTTATGCCAAATTTCGAACATACTTCTTTGCACTCGAGGCTCTTAAAACTGGAGATGTTATAATATCTCCCCCTTGGAAATATTCATCCCCGAATGTGCTTATATGTAGGCTCTAAAGCGTAAACTAGCAGCTAACAACCAAGTATGCATGCACAAATGCAAGTTAAATCTCATTTCTCAAAATTTTCAGATTTCATACTTAAACCATGTCTCAAAACAGTGCATAAACATTAAAATAAATGCACACATCATGAAAAGCTAAATTTCATGGGATTAGTGGTTTTAGGATGAATTTTTTAGTATCTTAGGCTTGAGTAGAGTGGAAGAGATAAGGATATCGCTTCTTCATGCCTACTTCGGTTTCCCAAGTAGCACTTTCGACTTGTTGATTCCTCCAATAGATTTTGACGAATGCTGCATCTTTGTTCCTTAACTTCTTACTTGCCTATCCAATATTTCTACCAGAACTTTTTCATACGTCAAGTTTTCATCCACAACACTTACAACTCCCAAAGGCACTATGGAGTTTGGGTCACTTACTCACTTCCTCAACATAGATACATGGAAAATGGGGTGAACCAACTCCATCTCATTAGGAAACTCAAGTTCATAAGCTGCCTTACCAACCCTTTTCAAAAATTTGTAAGGACCAACAAACCTTGGACTCAATTTTCCCTTTTTTCCAAAATGAATAACACCTTTTATGGGTGAAACCTTGAGATATGCCCAATCTCCCACATCAAACTCAAGATCTCTCTTTCTCATATCCGCATATGACCTTTGTCAGCTTTGAGACATTTTCAATCTCTCTCTTATCATCCTCACCTTCTCTATAGCCTCCAAAACCAAGTCTGGTCCTAACAAGGGCATTTCTCCTACCTCAAACCAACCAATCGATGATCTGCACTGCCTACCATAAAGAGCTTCAAATGGGGCCATTTTGATTCTAGAATGATAACTGTTGTTATATGCAAACTCAACAAGTGGAAAGTGATCCTCCTAATTACCCTTAAACTCCAAGACACAAGCTCTCAATATATCCTCTAATATTTGGATGGTCCTTTTGGCTTGACCATCTGTTTGTGGATGAAATGCAGTACTCAACTTTAACTTAGTACCAAAACCTATTTGGAATGCCTTCGAGAAATAACAAGTGAATTGAGGACCACAATGTGATATTATTGACAAGGGAACCCTGTGCAACTAGACTAACTCGTGAATGTACAACCTTGCATAATCCTCAACACAATATGAAGTCTTGACTGGCAAGAAATGAGTCATTTGTTCATACCATCCATAATCACTCAAATAGAATCAAATTGCTTCTGAGTTCGAGGCAATCCAACAATGAAGTCCATATTGATTTTCTCCTACTTTCAAGTTGAGATTTCAATATATTGAGCTAAGCCACCGGGCTTTTGATGCTCGGCTTTGACTTGTTGACAATTTGGACGCTCGACCACAAACTTGGCTATGTCCTTTTTCATACCACCCCACCAATATACTTCTTTTAAGTCACGATACATTTTGTTGGAACCCGAATGAATGGAATAAGAAGAGTTGTTGGCTTCTTGAAAAATCAAAGTTCTCAACCCATCTACATCTGGTACACACAACCAACCTTGGTATTTAAGGACTCCATCTTCCCCTTATGCAAAGACCTCTACTTTGTTCTCTCCAACCAACCTCTTCAATTCAACTAAGGTGGGATCAAGGTTTTACTTGGATTTCACATCAACAACCAAGGAAGATTGAGACCCATCAAAAACTGTTACACCACCCTCACTAGTGCCACTCAACCTAACACCCAATCTAGCCAATCGATGAACCTGTTTTACTAACTCTTTCTTTTCACTCTTAATATAATTTACACCGTCCATGATCATCCTACTCAAAGCATCAACCACCACATTGTCCTTCCCAGGATGATAGTGAACACTCATATCATAATCTTTGAGAAGTTCAAGCCATCTCCATTTCCTGATATTCAAGTCCATTTGAGTGAACACATACTGTAAGCTCTTATGGTCGGTAACACATCAACATGAACCCCATAGAGATAATGTCGCCAAATCTTAAGGGAAAACATCACAACAGCCAGTTCAAGGTCATGAGTTGGGTAATTACGCTTATGCACCTTCAGTTATCTTGAAGCATATGCTATAACCTTTCCACTCTGCATCAACACATAACCCAACCCAACCCTGGATGCATCACAATATACCACAAAACCATCCAAACCATCTAAAAGAGTCAAGATTTTAGCCGAAGTTAACTTATCCTTCAAAGTCTAGAAATTCTTCTAACATTCATCAGACCACACAAACTTGGCCTTCTTCTAGGTCAATTTTGTCAGAGGGGATGTAATTTAAGAAAACCCTTCTACAAACTGTTGGTAGTAACTTGCCAAATCCAAGAAACTCCTTTTGTCAGACAGAGTTAAAGGTCTTGGCCAATTTTACACTGCCTTAGTTTTCTTTAGGTCTACCATAATACCCTTATCAGTTACCACATGGCCAAGAAACGATAACTCTTTTATCTAGAACTCACACTTGCTAAATTTGGTATATGATTTCTCATCTCTCAAGGTTTGAAGGACTACTCTTATATGTTCCTCATATTCTTTCTCACCTCGGGAATAGACTAGTACATCAATAAAGACCACAATGAAGGGATCAACGTAGGGTTTGAAGAACCTATTTATAAGATCCATGAAAATTATTGGCGCATTTGTTAACCCAAAAGACATCACCATGAATTTGAAGTGCCCATACCTTTTTTTGAAAGTCATTTTAGGAATATCACATTCCCTAACCCGCAACTGTGATACCCAGAATGAAGGTCGATCTTAGAAAAGTATCTTGCCCCTTGTAATTGATCAAATAAATCATCTATCCTTGGAAGTGGATACTTATTCTTAACGGTGACTTTGTTGAGTTGACAATAGTCAATGCACATTCAGAGTGACCCATTCTTCTTTGTCACAAACAGAACGGGATCACCCCAAGGAGACTTGCTAGGCCTAATAAAGCACTTCTTCAATAAATCTTTCAACTGATCCTTAAGTACTTTCAAATCTGCTGATGCCATTCTATAGGGTTGAATAGAGATAGGTTCGATATTGGGAAGAAGATCTATGCCAAAATCGATTTTCCTTTTGGGAGGAATGCCGATAAGATCTTCAGGAAACATATATGGGAATTCATTGACTATAGAGACTAACTCAAGAGAGGGGACTCTAGAAGACACATCTTGAACCCTAACCATATGATAGATACACCCTTTAGAAATCATATTACAGGCCTTAATATATGAAATTATCTACCCTTTACCATAAAATCTTGACCTTCCCACTCAAACATGGGTTCATTGGGAATTTGGAATATGACTTTGCGGGTTTTACAATCTAT
Source organism: Solanum aculeatissimum (assembly GCA_038996855.1). NCBI lineage: Eukaryota > Viridiplantae > Streptophyta > Magnoliopsida > Solanales > Solanaceae > Solanum > Solanum aculeatissimum. The sequence goes on along the minus strand of JBCEWC010012641.1, from coordinate 3,162 downwards.
GGTGGCATACGAGGCATGTAACCAGTCCATACCAAGGATGACATCAAAATCCACCATAAGGAATTTGACAAGATCACATGGAAGGGTCTTATAATTAATAGACACTAGAACACTTTTATAGACCCTTCTAGCAACTATTGACTCGCCCACAAGAGTAGACACTAGAAAAGGATCATATAGACTTTTGGGACTCAAATTGAACCTATTAGCAAGGAAAGAAGTCACAAAGGATAAGTTGATACCCAGATCTAACAACACCTAAACATCAAAATCAAACACTTTCAACATACCTGTGATAATATTTGGTTTTTCATCTACCTCATGCCTTCCCTGTAGTGCATAAAACCTATTGTTACGAGGATTACCACCGTGTTGCACACCTTGAGGCTTTTGAACTACTTGAGCATCTTTGCCTTGTGGACGAACACCCTTACCCTTATCACAAGCTTTGGGACAGTAAAATATCTTGTGACCAAGTTGGCCACACACAAAGCAACCACTAGTCTCTTGATAGCACACACCTCTATAGTTCTTATCATATTTATGACATTTTAGATAGACTTGAGCACCACCACCTCCACCTTGCTGACCCTTAGCAGGTTGGGCCCGATCATTAGTATGTCTTAGGTTGGAAGCATTTAAAGACCCTTATTGTTGGAACTTTTGGTTCAGTTGATTTTGGTTGCCATCACCACCCTTATTACCTTGATACCTAGCATCATACCTTGACCTCTTTACATCACCCTTCCTCATCTTTGGAAGCTTCTTTTCCTCAAGTTACTCGGCATAAGTAATAAGCCGAGCTAAGTCCATATCTTTGATGAGTAGATAGTCTGGCATTGTTCATTTATGACGTCTAAAACTCTTGAAATAAATATATTCATCCTTGACCTTGTGTTAGCTACAAGCATGGAAACATACTTAGAGAATGTGTTGAACTTAAGAGAATACTCGTGAATTGCCTCAAATTTATGAATTCTTTCATCTTGGCCTCTCTTAGTTTAAGGGGGAAGAAACAGTTCAAGAATGCAGTCTTGAACTCTTCCCAACCAATCAAACCATTAAGCATCCTTTCTCACTTGCACTGATCATACAAAATCTAAGCAATGATCTTAAGCTAATAGGCCGCAACTCCGCCATCTCCTCTAAAGAACCACCCATAATAGAAAGAATCTTGTACACCTCATTGATGAACTCCACTTGGTCCTCCTTAAGATTATTTGCATGAAACTCTTGTGGATTCATTCAGGTGAAGTCTCTCACCCTAGAAGCTTGGGTGGGGTATGGAGGAGCTGGAGTTTTAAGTGGAGCCCGAGTAGCCTGGCTAGAAATAACTTGAGTCAATAGGGAGGTGATATTCCTGAAATCAACGTGGGAGACACTACCCTCTTCTTCAGGTTGAGGGACCTCGGGTACACAAATATTCCTTCTCGGGGGCATTATCTACAGCACAAAGAACAAGTCTTCAGAAAGAAAAATATATTAAGTTACTCTAAGGCATGACTTAATTTAAATAAATAAGTGCAACAATTCTAAACATCTCAAAGCTTCCTGCTCATAATTGTGGTGCACTTCACAACCATGAATAACACTCTACTTGACGTGGTGCATGGACTTCCAAGGACAATTTTAAAACCTTAGTGCTTTGATACCAATCTTGTCACGACATAAACCTAGGGCCTAGGTATGACACGGTGAATGAGAACCCAAAGGTCTCCAAACAAGCCTCTTAGACCATACATGCACTTCATAGGTTTAAATAATGAATAATATATGAGTGACAATATAAAATTGGGAATGGGACTAAGGGACAAATCATAGCTAAAAGTGGAAGCTCAACTTAACATTTCAAAACATAATCAAAGTGAAGAAGTAGTCCAAACACACCTCTAAAAAAGACAGTAAATGAAGCAAAAATTACAAGTATGGACCCCTTAATACAAAGTCATAAAGGAAAATATATAATGTGTTTGAAATATCAAAAGTAAAGCTAGAAGACAAGAACTCCATTTTTGGTGGATGGGAACTTAACAAAAGTTTAAAGTATTCACGATCAATCTAGCCACGGGGAGGAGGATAAGGTAGATCACCTATCCCAGATATGCCCAATTTTGAAGCTTTAACAATGTAACCAATTTCATAATAAAGTGTAAAATAATGCTATGATAATGCAAAGAAAGCACATAAATACATGGGTATGGGAATAAGACTGTAACCAACAAAACCATATGAGCTATAATATGGAATACTGATGTTATACTCTACACTGGCCAAAGTGTGAGTCTACTTGCCAAGGTAAACTCCAAAAATAAAAATATTAGATGGATCCACTAGTCGGAAGGCCTAAAAATTCATAATCAAAATATCCTACGGTGGCACATAGTGTCACGACTCGGATAAGGGGCCTAGATGTGACATGGTGAAAGAGAACCCAAAAGTCCTCGATCAAGCTATCATAGCATCATTACACATATCATCAGTTTGGAAGCGCGAAAGTAAACACATAACGCATAAGCTCTAAGGAAAGCGGGGCTTTGGACTCAAGCTATGGGGATGTTGCTGGGAATGGAATGAACATGAATCACATAGCACATAACAGTTATCTCTAAGGGGCGGGTAAGTAGGACTCAAGCTATGGGGGTATTCCGGGTTAGGGGACTTTCCACATAAGCACATAGTCAACACACAATCCCAACATCAAGTCATAAGCATAAGCAACACCATTTCCATAACCAAAGCTCATAAATCATAATCTCTCAATAGTCATAATACTCAACAATTATAATCCAACGTACAAGAGTTTAGTTTGTCCAACAAGCCTCCACATAAGATAAAGGGGGGTCTCGACATAGTTTGAGGCTCATCCTCAATACATAAGTAAAGAAAAGTAAAAATAATAATATCTAGATAGAAAGTGGCTATTGCCCTTGAACAAAAGAGCTCACCACAAGCAATAGGCTTCAAGATGATCACACGTTGTCCGGTGGAAGATAGAATTCATCTTCAGTCCCTACATGGTTAGAACATGTAGACAAGGAATATGGGTTAGCACATAATAGCACATAACATGTAGACAAGCAATAGGCTTTATGTCCAACTCCGCTTCCCACGTTGCACTCTCCACATCTTGATTCCTCCAAAGTACCTTAACCGAAGCCACCT
>JBCEWC010012640.1:0-15695 GCA_038996855.1 Solanum aculeatissimum | reverse complement strand
AAACAACAAATTATCATTAAACAGTAGCAACCCATACAGTCTATCCAAACATTGGACAGTACAGTACTGTACAATACTATACCATACCATACGACACCATACGTTATGAAACCATGGCAAATCACCATCCAAACAAGTTGTTAAGCTCTTTGGTAATTTTACTAACAGAGATCAAATTAAAGGCCAACTTTGATAGATTTAATACAGATGATAATAGATGAAGTTGGTTTAACAATCCTGGATCCAACACTATTACAAGTTGATCCATCTGCTACAGTTACCGGAGAGTGTGATTTGTGCAATAGAAAGTTAGAAAATATATTAGGATTACCTGTCATGTGATTTGTAGCACCTGAATCAATCACCCATTTATTTGAGGTGGTGATAAGACATGTTTTATCCAACTCAACAAAGGTATTAACTGAGGTATATTCTTCCAGAAATATCTGATATTGAGAAAATTTAGCAACCTCCTCAGCTGAAACCAGGACTGTTTTATCAGAGTATGAACTAGGTGCCACCATTTCATACATTTTCCTCCAAGGATTTAGTCCACAGAGACTTAACAAAAGCACAAATACATTTTCACAATCACGTAAGGGATGCCCACAAATATCAAAAAGTATAAAGGCCAAAATACTAGAGTCAGAGAAAAAAAAGGACTAGAAATTTCCTTTCCAAGACTCCAAAGTGGAGAAAGAAAAGTATGGACAATTTCCTTCTCAAATGACAAATTATATTCACCAATTTCAAATCTCTTTGAACGTTCAATGAAAATCAAATCCTTCAATAAATAAAGATCTAATCTTTCAACCAAAAGGAAAACTGAAACATCTCTGAAACCCAATTCATCAAATAAAATACTCAGAGTGAAGCAAAGTTGTCTGGACCATGAACCAAATCACCAACAACCCTAGATTTCAAATACCATCAAGTAGAGACAAAATAGAACAGACCTGGAGAAGTGAACAACTACCTCAAGACAGTGTTTAAGACTAAGAGAGGTATTAGAGATTAGTCGAGTTTTAGAGAGACTCCGGTGATACAAGCGTGATTGGTTCTGTTGGACCATACAATTCTTCCCCAGTCACTGGAGATTTATTTTCAGCTAGAAAAAGTTGCTCCTCTCCTTCTGTGGTGGTGGTGGTGAAGCAAAGAAGTCACTCTATGAGAGAGACCTAAGAGGCTGAATCCTTTTCTTTAAAGGAACAGAAGAGAGTCGAAAGTTTTGAGCACCTTAGGCTCTGATACCATGTAAACAGAGAAGATATAGAGAATTTCTCATCTATTACTCAACAGAATACAAAGAGATAAATACATGAGAAGAATAATCTAACTATGGCAACTAGATATTCTAATCCGTACAAATCAGCTATAGTATCATTTATACATTATTATATATATTTTATGATTCTATAACAAATAGAAACATTATCAATGTCAAATTCACATACTAAATATCTAAATTAACATTTTGCAATAACTTTACCCCCCGGTAAATTTTTTCTGAGTGTTCCTATCTCCAACTATAACTAACACCACAAGTCCACAAACATCAAAATGTCACCTAGCGGTCCATCTGCTTTAGCCTCTAAAGCATCTCTTGAACAACTACAACTCCTGGTAACCCACATTGTTTATCTTCCTCCAAATCCATTGAGATGCCTTTGGCATCACCCACACAAGATAGCCATGAAACTCTTCTTTTGTTACTTAATGATTCCCCAACGATTCCCCAACCTCTCACCACCTAATGAGCATCTTTCAACCATAAAATTGCACACTTAATCATTGGTGCAGCTCTAAAATTCTTCATTTTCTGCTACAAGTAATAGGCTAGTGGGCATACTTTTCCTACATCAAGATACCTTCTCTATAAGCAAATTTCAAAGATTCTTGTCTAATATTTGTGGTTGTCAGAATTACAACATCCTACGATAAAACAAGACCAATGAATAATGTGTCGCATCCTACTATACAACACATTAAGATAACAATTTTTTTGCCTTTTTAATATGCTTTTCTGTTGCATTATATGATAATGCATAAAAAATAAGCCGCATCCTATGACAATAAAAGAAAGACAATCCACTATAGAAGATTCTTATATTTAATGTTCAATTTCAGAGAGATATCAGATAGCCCAAGATAAATGTTTATATTTCATTTTGTAAAGAAGAGGGATTTCATAGAGGCTGATGGAATTTTCACGAAAGTGATATAATATTTCTTCATATCATCCACCGACGCTGATGTATAAGTGTTCGAAAGTGTTACATAACAAATAATTTATTCCAGATCTGCTCTGTAATCATTTCAATTGTACAATTTATTTTCGAATAAGATTGGCTGGTGATCAAGGCTGAAATACTGCTTATAGGTGCAATATTTTCACGTTTAGCACTAACGATGTATGTGCTGCATTCGGACCTTGAGAATTTCCTCTACCAAGAGGAAGATAAAAGCACATATATCAGGAAGTCACTTGGGTAGTATAACGCTGATATATTCATCTTCTTGTCCAGATAAAAATCCAAGTTTTATTTGAAGGAAAATAGCTAAATAAAGACTAACCTCTACAGGGGTCATAGGACATTTTCCATTTTTACGGTTGAGACCAGGTGCAATAACGTGATACTTTTGTTTGAACTTCTTTCCCCATCCCTTCTCACGTACTACATCCATTTTTGACTTTTCAACCTGTCCTCCATCATAAATACAGCACGAAAAGGCTACCATGTCCTTCACATATAAGATGGATGTTTCATCATTAGATTGAAGATCAACAGGTTCACTCGACCTCCAGAAAATCCTACGCAAGTAGAACTACAAAAAGAGAGTGTACCTCCTCAAAGCGAAGGTGGACAGAAATATATCTCCCACTAGAGTTAGAGCTTCTCTCAATCATGCGCTTGACCAACTTCTTTGCAAGTGCTGATATGGCTAAGGAGAACTTCAAAGCTTCATAATTGGAAAAGCATCTCAGGAACTGAAGATGAGAAGGAAGATGCATTGACAATCTATTAGCAAAAGGGGAAATACGAACAACCCTGCATGATAAAATGACTAGTGAATAAAAATAATGTAGGTCTGAAAGTAACAAAATAATGTGATATTAATGCCAATGCCGTCTCTTAACTACTAGGGAAAAAAGTCTATCCACAAGAATTAGAAAACGAAAAAATCAAAATGAAGTGCTATCCACTAGAAATTGAAAAAAAACAATAATAAGCCATGCTTAGAGACAACTCTACGGGCAAGCCTGGTGCATTAAAGCTCCCGCTATGTGCAGGTTCGGAGGAAAGGCCCGACCACAAGGGTCTATTATACGCAGTTTTACCTTGTATTTCTGTCAGAGGCCATTTCCAATGCTCGAACCCGTGACCTCTTGGTCACATCAACTCTAAGAAAGTGATGTATATGCAAAGAACAATTTTTCACATTATTCCCTTCTATGCAATGTTAATAAAAAAAAAGGGAAAGGACTTCCACTCTATCAATAATGACTTCAAATACAACATTAACCTGGCCGTGCTACGGACTGTTCGACCTATGCCCTTCTAAAGATATCATGTGTCATGCTTTAAGACTACACAAGCTAATCAGATTTCATTAATCTTATCCCATATTAATGAGCCTTCATAAGCATATGCAATATCACAAATTTGAGAATGAGACACAAGGTGATGCATCTTTTCACTCTGGCTGCCAAGACAGCAAAATAGTCATGTAAAAATGTAATGATCGTAATAAGCTACCATACTCCTAGGGCTAACTTTTTTCCTTCCAAATGAAAAATAGGAAGATAGTAGAAGCCCAAGCTGCTTTCTGGTGGTCATTTGGCAGAAAGATTTTTGGGAATGTTACTGAAACAAGTAGTTATATAGATACACAGAAACCAAAAACTGCATACCGCTGCTTAAATAAGATAGGATAAACCTCTTCCAGGTAATATCTTGGAGGTGCCCAAGCTTGAACTCGCAAATTCTGAATATTGCTGATATTAGAATCATATCTCTCCATCAGTTCTGCTGGTAGTTCTTTGACCACTTTTATGTAATCTTTAAGGGTGGACATGAAATGGTCTTCATCATAAATATCACCAAACTCACTACTTTGTAACAAAAATGGAAACACCAAACATAACCTTTGTGAATACGGATGTTCAACTGGAGGTGGTTCTTGGTGTTATTCAAAAGTGAAATAGTGATTTAACATGAGAAAACTTGCACAAGAAATGAATCACGTAGAGACGGAACCTACATTATTCATTCTGGTGGCAAATGAAGCAGTTACTTTAAATTTATATTTCACAAAATAAATAGAAGTCAATGGAAAGAAATATTCTCAATCACCCTGCACTTATTTCATTTTAGAAGTTACATATGCTTGGTTTGATATATAAAAGGCAAAGAATGTGAAAGAAGAGTTAATAAGTGTTAGAATAGGAATAGGAATATATAATCCTATTTAGAAGTGGAATACAAATAGTATGTTGTTTCCTAGTTGGACTTGGATTAGATTGTAGTATCTATAAATAGGGTCTTTGTGTTGTAATGTAAATACACAATTCAATAATATTTTTTTTCAATATTTCTCACATGGTATTAGAGCATCTATGAGAAAAGTAAAATAAACACATTTTCCGGTGGTTGTTCACTGTTTCAGTGGCTGTTTTATGTCACCTCGTTTCTGTGGGTGTTATGCAAAAACCAACACCATCACTAGGCTCGGGAAGCCCGAGCGACCACAACCCAACCAGAACCCACCGGAAACTCCCTCTCACGCGACCTCATAGGCCGCTAGAAGGGACTAATTTCCAGCGAGATCCACGTCATGCGTCGGCGTGTGACGGTCCTCCGGTGATTTTTTTTTCAATTTTTTCTTTTGCTAGGGTCGGCCAGTAATTCCAACCAAACCCTAGCCTTTTATTCCAGATTCGATTGCCGAAATTAGGGTTCCAACGACTTTTTTAGTCTTCCAAGCAGGTTTCTGGTCATTTTTTTTAAAGTTTTTCCCTCAATAAGAACGCCTCTGCATTCCGAGGAAGACCACATATATTTTTTTTATTTTTTAATCAATTTCTGGTGGACAAATTTGATTTCTAATGACTACTAAAGTTTGACTATAAAAAATATCCTTTGGGATCAATATGTTTGGCTCCAAAAGTACAGGACTAAGAAGTTCTAATATTATGATCACTTCAGAACCATTAATGGGTAGTTCCAACTACTTAGCATGGGCTTCCTTGGTTGAATTATGGTGCAAAGGTCAAGGTGCTCACGACCACTTAACGACCAATGCTTGTGTGGTAGATGAAAAGAAAAAAGCTACTGAGGAAACTACAACAACCAGAGCACAATGGGAGAAGGTTGATGCTCAATTGTGTAGTCTCCTATGGCAATCTATTAATTCCAAGTTGATGCCCTTGTTTCTCCCATTCCAGACATGTTATTCAGTTTGAAAAAAAGCTCGTGCTTTATATACTAATGACATATCTCGATTTTATGATGAGGTATCTCGAATGACCAACTTGAAAAAATATGAATCTGATATGTCTACATACTTGGGACAAGTGCAGGCAGTCATGGAGGAATTTAAAACGTTGGTGCCAGTCACTGCAAACATGACAATACAACAAGAGCACAAACAGACATTGTTTTTAGTCCTTACACTGGTTGGACTTCCTGCTGATCACGACTCTGTACGTGATCAGATCTTAGTTAGTCCTACCATCCCTACAATGGATAAATTATTCTCTCGTTTACTTCCGTCTTGTTGCGCCTCCCAGTCATAAAGTAGTTTCATCACCCACCATTGACTGCTCTATCCTTGCATCTCAAACTATTGATAAATGACCATCTGCTATGGAGAACCGATGAAGAGGAAATCCTTCTGGAAGATCTCGCTCTAAGTGTAGTTATTACCATAAGTCTAGGCACACTCGCGACATATGTTATCCTTTGCATGGTCCACCGCCAAGTTATGATCCTATTATTGTCAAGGAATATAACGAATCCCTTCGAAATCGCGCAACTAAGCAAACATCCTTACAAGTAGCACCTGTTGCTCCACCTGACCGATCATCCAATAATGCTCATATTACTCAGGATAAATATGATGAGTTTCTTCAGTATCAGAAGTAAGCAACTGTCTCCACAAGCAGCATCAGTTCCTCAACCTACTGTTCCTGTTGCAGGTAATCCTTTTGCTTGTGTTTCACAGTCTAGTACTCTTGGATCATGGATTATAGATTCAGGCACTTCTAATCATATTTCTAGTAATAAATCACTTTTGTCTGAGATTGTTCCTCACAATCTCTTTCTGCTATTACTTTAGCCAATGGGATCCAAACAAAACCAAAAGGGATTGGAAAAACCCAACCCTTACCTTCTGTCACCTTAGATTTTGTTCTGTATGTTCCTAGTTCTCCTTTTAATTTGGCATCTATTAGTCATTTGACGCAGGACTTACATTGTGGCATTTATTTTTTTGATGATATTTTCCTTGTGCAGGACCGCAGTACGGGACAGATGATTGGCACAAGACATGAATCACAAGGCCTTTACTATCTTACCTCTTCAAATTCCTTCATAGCATGCTCCATCATAGATCCTCCAAACCTAATTCACAAACGTTTGGGACATCCTAGTCTATCTAAACCGCAAAAGATGGTGCCTAGTTTGTTTAGTTTATCCTCTTTAGATTGTGAGTCGTGTCAACTTGGGAAACACACTCGTGCTACATTTTCGCGTAGTATTGAGGGTCGTTCCGAGTCTATTTTTTCTTTAGTTCATTTTGATATTTGAGGTCCTAGTCGAGTTGGTTCCACCTTAGAATTTTGTTAATTTCATTGATGATTATTCAAGATGTACTTGGGTTTTCTTAATAAAAGATCGTTCAGAGTTATTTTCTACATTTAAAATTTTTTTTGCTGAAATACAAAATCAGTTTGGTGTTTCCATTCGTACTTTTTCTAATAATAATGTGTTAGAATACATGTCCTCTCAATTTCAAAAATTTGTGACTCACCAAGGAATTATTCACCAGATATCTTATCCGTACGCCCCTCAGCAGAATGGTGTAGCGAAACGAAAGAATAGACATCTTATTGAAACTGCTTACACTCTTCTCATTAAGTCCCATGTTCTACTGCGTTTTTGGGGGCGATGTTCTTGCATCTTGTTATTTAATTAGTAGAATGCCCTCATCTTCTATTCAAAATTAGGTTCCACATTCCATCTTGTTCCTTTTGTCGCATCTCCATTCTATACCTCCTCGTGTCTTTGGGATCACATGCTTTGTTCATAACTTAGCTCCAGGAAAAGATAAATTAGCCCCTCGTGCTCTCAAATATGTCTTTCTTGGTTGCTCTCAAGTTCAAAAAGGGTATCGTTACTATTCCCCCGACCTTAATCGATATCTTATGTTCGCTGATGTCACATTCTTTGAATCTCAACCTTACTATACATCATCTGATTGTCCTGATATCTCTGAGGTCTTACCTCTACCTCAGTACCTACCTGTACCGACTTTTGAGGAATCTCCAATTGTAGTGCCTTCTCTGACAAAACCCAACAAACCTATTCATGTCATACGCCAGACCCTGCTCCTACTGTGAACTTGCCTGCTCCTAGCCAACCGAGTACACTTCAAAAAGGTATATGGTCCACTCGAAATGCTAACCCACATTATACTTTCTTGAGTTATCATCGTCTCACATCATCCTATTATGCTTTTGTATCGTCTAACCTCTATTTCCATTCCTAAGACTACAGGTGAAACACTTTCTCATTCGGGATGGAGGCAAGCTATGATTGATAAGATGTCTGCTTTATATATGAGCGGTACTTGGGAACTTGTCCCCTTCCTGCAGGTAAATCCATTGTTGGTTGTCGTTGGGTTTATGCAGTAAAATTTGGTAGAGATGGTCAGGTTGATCGACTTAAGGCTCGCCTTGTTGCGAAAGGATATACTCAGCTATTTGGGCTAGATTTTAGTGATACATTTGCTCCTGTGGCTAAAATGGCATTTGTCCGTATTCTTCTATCTATGGTTGTCGTTCGTCATTGGCCTCTTCATCAGTTGGACGTTAAGAATGTTTTTCTACATGGTGATCTTGCGGATGAAGTCTACATAGAGCAACCACTTGGTTTTGTTGCTCAGGGGGAGTCTAGTAGACTTGTATGCTGATTGCGCAAGTCACTCTATGGTATGATACAGTCTCCTCGAGCCTGGTTTGGGAAGTTTAGCACAGTAATTCAGGAGTTTGGCATGACTCGTAGTGGAGCTGATCACTCTATATTTTATCGGCATTCTGCACCAAATTTATGTATTTATTTGGTTGTTTATGTTGATGACATTGTTATCACTGCAGTGATAAAGATGGTATTACTAGTTTGAAGCAACATCATTTTCATCATTTTCAAACTAAAGATCTTGGCAGATTAAAGTATTTTCTAGGTATTTAGGTTGCTCAGTTGGATCAGGTATTGTTATTTTTCAACGCAAGTATGCCTTAGACATTCTTGAGGAGACAGGGATGATGGGATGTAGACCGTTGGCACTGAATGTTAAACTATTTCCAGGACAGGGGGGGCACTCAGTAATCCTGAAAGGTATAGACGATTGGTGGGGAAGTTAAATTATCTCATCGTGACTAGACCTGATATTTTGTTCCATGTGAGTGTTGTAAGTCAGTTTATGACTTTCCTTTGTGATAGTCATGAGGATGTAGTTATTCGTATTCTGCGATATATAAAGTCAACACCTGGAAAAGGACTACTCTTCAAAGATTGAGGCCATGAGCATATCACGAGATATACAGATGTCGGTTGGACAGGATCACCCTATGATAGACGGTCTACATTTGGATATTGTGTATTAGTATGAGGTAATTTGGTGTCGTGGAAGAGCAAGAAACAGAGTGTAGTTGCTCGGTCGAGTGCAGAGGCAAAATATCGAGCAATGGCTGCAGCAACTTGCAAGCTTATTTGGGTCAAACAATTATTGAGAAAGCTAAAATTTAGCGAAGTTGATCAGATGGAACTTGTATGTGATAATCAAGTGGGCCTTCATATTGCACCAAATCCTGTGTTTCATGAAAGGACCAAGCACATTAAGATTGATTGTCACTTTGTCAAAGAAAAGGTACTCTCAAGAGATATTGTTACAAAGTTTGTGAAGTCAAGTGATCAGCTTGCAGATATCTTCACCAAGTCCCTCACTGGTCCTCGTATTAATTATATCTGTAACAAGCTAGGTGCTTATGATTTGTATACACCAGCTTAAGGGGGAGTGTTAGAATAGGAATAGGAATATATAGTCCTATTTAGAAGTGGAATAGGAATAGTATGTTGTTTCCTAGTTGGACTTGGATTAGATTGTAGTATCTATAAATAGGGTACACAATTCACTAATATTCCTCACAAAAGCAATACAGGAAACCTTTCTTAATTCAATACAACATTGCATTTCTTCCGTCTGGCACATCCTTTCATCTGTAAAGGATGTCCTTGAGATTGTAAAATGTATAATTTCAGAGAGTATAAACCTTGAGATCAGATAGGAAAAGTGACAAAGATGTGGAAATTTTTCATCATTACTAGGATTTACACACTAGTAAGTAATAATTTGGGCACTTGCCTTGAATCCCTCCAGACATTGTGAAACTCCAGACGAGGAATAAGTAATGTGGCATTCAATAAATCAGCAATGACTACTGCATTGCATATCTGCAATAAAAGCAATAAGGGTGGTTAAGCTACATCATCATTTCACATTAATAAATAAAAAAATACCAAAAAAATGTCTTATCACCAGTTTAGCAAGTTATATCAGCTATTACATGACCTAGCTAACAAACTGGTACTCCCTTAATCTACCCAAAACCAACAACTGCAATCAGCATAACTTCTATCGTCTTACTGCTTCTCTAATTAGGTATGCTGAAAACAATTACTTGGTTTTTATGTAAAAAGAGAAATCAAGATGAAATAGGGACACAACAGCATTGTACTTTAGCAATGACCTAAAAATTGCAAAAGGATGGACAAATCCAGCAACATAAGTGATAGAGCACTCAAGTACAATTTTTTATGATAACCGAGAAATTTTGTAAGGGTAGTTGTAGTGTGGCACATGTTCCAACAAATGCTAAACTTTTGTGGCAGGGTATGAACTCACGACATAAGCCGAACTCACACATCATGTGCTGCTCTTAATATTAGACCAAAACCCTGGGGGTCTCAAGTACAAATTAACTATAACCAATTTGCAGTTTTAAATTACTTGAGGAAATACAGTGGTATTTTGACTCAACATGAAATTACATACCGATGATCGCTGCTGATTGAGGCCACCATTGGCACCAACGATCAAGTAAAGATTAGCTCCAGGAGAATCTGAAATAATACATTTTGTTAGGTTCCTGATTTAATGTAACTATAAGCACCCCTATAGTGTCCACCAACTTTAACAATTTTGACCAGATTAAAACTAGAAAATGCACAAGTGATCTCAATGCATCAATTTGGACTCGGTCAAGTTAAAAATTGATTTCCAATAGATAAATATTCAGTACAAAATTTCTAAGGTGGTTTGGAAATCCAAACCTTCCAATGCTAGTGCAAATTGATGGTATGACCTATAATAATTTTATCATTTCATCATGAAAATGCAATTTTGACCAAAATCCTGTTCGAATGTTTAGTTGTGGAAAGTGAAATGCAGAAAAAATGTCAAGATGAAGAGAGCAGTTCAGTTCTAAGGAAGAACAATATCTAGCACAAGGCAACAAAACATGTTATTTTGATACCTTTAGTTGAGGCAGTAATCCCAATGGAACAGGGTCTTTGCTCTTTTAGCTTCCTTTTGTATATCCAGACAGAGGACAGCTAATTATCATAACATAACAAAAAGTTAAAACAAATACAAGGATTAACACAATCATTGGACTAATTCATTATCTGCAAAAACTCAATACTTAAAACAAGATTCTTCCTTGTTTTCCTGCAATATGCTGTAAGAGAAGAGGGGATGGGATGCAATGAGAGAGGCATCAAGTTGCATATGAGTTGGCCCGAATACCATTATAAAATTTATATTTAAATATAAAATATATATGTACTGTATTATATGCATGTGTCTTTCGAATACAGCCTATCTACCTGTACGACATAGTGATAGGACATATGTATACTCTACCCTCTCCAGATCCCACCAAGTGGGTTATCACTTCTTATTGTTGTTATCTCTTGTATGGAGCGATGAAGCATAGCTGCAGCCATTTCTATAGAACTGTTCTATCTTCCAAAATAAATTATTACATTATTTTTCATTGTGCATTTCAGAATTCAATTTGACTCATTCAAGTGACTCTTTTTTCGTCTTCTCAAATTGACATCAGACTTGGACAAATTAATCACTACAAGGAGTAATAATTTTTTTTTTGGTTAAGACTACAAGGAGTAATATTTATTTAGAAAGAAGCAACATTTTGCTTTTAAAATATCCAAAAAAAAAAAAAGAAGTTCCAACAAATTCATGTTAAAGAAGCCTCATTTATTTGCACTGAATAGAAGTTTGGATCGGAATGATTCAGGCATTAGATCATTAAGTGTATTTGTTTTCATGAAAATTTAAACACTTAATTAGTCTGAATAGGTCTTAATTATTAAAATCTAAAACATAATCTTAATATCATTAGGAGGTATTCTTGTGAGTGGATAGTGTTCACTATCACTCTATTCACACTAACATCCACCACCATTAACCACCTCTGTCATTACAACCACCACCATTACCATTGTCAACCACCATCATTGTCGTCTACCAACAACTACCTCTGTCATCACAATTGCCTTTGTTGCTAGCCACTAATGTCAACTGTTACCATACTTACCTTCTTCATCATTATAATTATATCCATTATCACTACCAGCTCCATCTTTATAGCCACCACCATCTCCACTACCACTATGTATCAATACCTCCACTATAGTAAGTTTTTACAACCAACAAACTTTATCATCACAATTGGTACTGCCACCAACTATCACCACACATTCGTCCACCATTGTCGCCACCACCTCCATCACTGTGGTCAATCTTTTCTCCCAGTCACCCTCCATCATAATTAGTGCTGCTGCCACTATCACAAGCACATCATACACCACCACTGACTCTTCAGTCACTATCATTAACACCACCAACTTCATAACAACCACATTCACCATTAAAATCACCAATAGCATTATCAATTGTCACCATTATGACAGTCACTACCACACCAACCACCTCCTTTCATTTTGTTTTTATCATATAATGATTTAAGTTTATTAACTTGTAATAACTTTTTTTTAATGAAGGGTAAATTGATAATTTTAGCCCGTAATAATAATAATAAGATTTAAAAAGTGTGGGCCCAACCCATCATCTTAATCTGCTATATCATGCTTTAGTGATTAAACCAGTAGGAAAATTAGGCCAAAGTCATCTATGTTTTATTGGAGAAAGCACATAAGTTCATAGAGAAAATTTTGGATGCTCACATATAGCACGACAGCAGTAAAGAATTTTTAATAATCAGGCATGTTATCATTATAATGCTTTGGTGAATAGGTGAAATATAATTTACTTTGTAAATGTTGAAAGCTAGGGCAGAAGTCACTTCTACATTGAAGTGTGGCATCTGCCATGAAAGGAAGGGAAAAAAAGTTAGTTTTAAATTGTGGTCACTTTTAACTAAAAAGAAGAGAAGAAAATAAATCTATGTCGAGCAATGATTAGAGTGGGTCAGTTGAATTAGATGTGAAGCCTGAATTTTGAAAGATGCTATCAGAAATTGAACGCATACATAACATATTTGATTTGCTTATCAGATTATCATGAGGGTTCATATGTTTTAAGTAATGACGTGGTGATCATCGTTAATAGAGTAATCAGTAGACAATCTTGGGTCTAAACAAACTTTTAAGACTTTGGAATTATTCATTCTTGACTACAAACTGGTGCAGCCGTTAGTTGCTGTTAAAATGTTCCTTTTATCGATAATTTTCATATTACTGATTGTCTCTTTCGGAATGCATTATTAATGTATCGGGTAGTTGATTCACTTATTGTGTTATGAAATTAATCGTTATTGTTAATTCATGATTTAAGGGGTGCGATATTAAGATTTAGCTCTAAGATTAAAAGTAGGGATATTGAGACTTGAGTGTGACTAGCATAATTGATACCGAAAATTGGTATTTTGTATAGATTGAAATCATTGAAGGTTGTTTGGTTTGTGTGATACACCTTGCAAGGTTGGACTTGTCATTAATAAGGTAAGTGAGACTTTAACGGTTTAGTGCCTGCTTTTCAAACATTCTTTGAAAAATATATTTTCTCTGCCTAGTTCATGTGTTGGGACAAGCGTGTGCTTGGCAGAATTGACATACTTTCATCGGTTGTAAATATGTTAGTTTGTGAATACTATCGAATATTTCCATAAGATATATATGGCGTGATGTTGGATATCTTTCTTTGTTATTGTGATGTGGTTACTAGGGGCATACCCATGCTGCCGTAATATGTTAGGGGCTTTGTACACTCTGTCATAGTATATTTTTGGAGCATGATACATGTTGTTGTGGACTTGTCGGGGTGATGGGCTGATTTCCTTCACTACCGTTTACGATAAGCTTTAAGTGTGGATTGAATTGAGACATGTAGTGACTTTTTATATTATCAGGTATATTCTTGTGCATATCATTTATATGTATTTACCGTGCAGATATATTTTATAACTCTTGTTCCAGGGGTATTAAAGTAGCGAGTCGAGGATCTTACTGAGTTATATTTATATATAGCTCACTCCTTACATGTCTATGCAGATACTATTGCACAGGTGAGACTAGTGGCTGAAGAGTTCATTCCCGTGGATTTTATTGTTGAGGTGAGCCTTCGCATTGTTCGTGGAGACTACTATTTCAGCTCTATCTATTATAACTTATGTTTATTTTTATTATTATTATTATTATTTCTTTTGGGGGGGTTACAAGCCTGACAGTTGAACTCATGCAACTCTGTTAGATGCTCCATGAGCTAGTTGACCTTTTCCTTTAATATATTGATATGCGATTTTGGTTTGATAGTTACTCTATTTTTATGAGTATTGGTGAGTTTTGGAGTTCCTCATATTGTATCTCAATACTTAAATAATTTGAATACGTATGAATGATTAGTTCTCCCGACAGATGGTGTTAGCGGGTGTCAAGTCACACCTAGGAGATATTTTGAGATGTGACATAACTTTAATATTTAATTAATTTTTATTTGAATTATATATTTATTACGTACATATAAATAAATTATGTACTTTCATATATTGAAAAAAAAATAATCTTAATCATTCATTATTCAGATTTAAAAACAATATCTTAATATTTAAATGTGGATTCAGATTTAGACCACTTCTAGATCTGAATAAAAACAAATGAGGCGGAAACCTGACAATGGCAAAAGGGCATAAGGTACTGCAATTTTGGACCGTAAGTGATAAATCTTTTATATTCTCTCTATTCATTTTTAGTAGTTCATTACTCACTTTAGATAATGATTGACATGTGTATTTATTATCATACTTAGATTAATTAATATTTAATTCTAATCCTTACAAAATAATTTTAAAAATAAATAATTAATGTTAAATGATTAAAATATAAATATAAATTGCTACTTTTTTCTTTTGATATGCCAAAATGTTAAGGGAGCATAACTCTTCTTAAATCACAATTTAAACTCATTAGTCATTACCTTTTTTGCTAATGACTAGAAGTAACACAATTTCTTCTCCCTTTTGCTTTTCAAAAGTAAAGTTGAATAGGGTTTTCACGAATTCCAAGAACACGAAAAATATCATGAGTTTAGATCCTGTAATAGATGAATCGAGAGGCACAAAAGTACCTCAATCGAAGAAGAATTATCAGCTTCAATGTCAGTCAAAAGCTTCTGAAAAATCTCATGGCTGCGATAAACAGCACCAGTAGCTAAACCAGAATATTGCAGGAGGGAAAATAGGGGGCCCACACAGCTGATCAGTCCCGTAAAATAGAGAACAGAGACTAGCAGCAGAAAATGTCGCCGGTGCAACATTGCAAAGCTTCCTCGACGGCGTAGTCTCCTCCGGCAATTTTGCCGGTTCCGGGGAGATGTCGGCGGAGAGCTTTGTATGTTGGTGGTGTTGATGGCGTAACCATTTGCACTTTTTGAAGACATGGTGGTACAAAGAGAAAAATGTATGTGAGAGATTTGACAAATTATATGTGATATTTTTTTTTTCCAAGATTTAGTGAAACAGTTGGAGAGAAAATAGTGCAGTAAGTAGAGTGGCTATGGAGTACGGAGCCAACAATGCAGGAGAGAGGTGAATGAAGATGCTGACAGTAAATATCTTTTTGACTTTGACTTCCTAATGGGCTCTGCAAATGTAAATAAAAAATAAGTAGGAAAAATTACAAGAAATACATAATATTTGAAAATTTAATTACAATTATTCTTTATCATTTAAAAAAATTATTAAATTTTCTTTTTTAGCTATTTCGTTGATACATAATACAGATTTTCATTATTTCACTGATACATAACACAGATTTATAAACTATCAGTTAGTTTCACTGATACCTAAAAAAATTAAACAACCAATTAATTAC
>JBCEWC010012639.1:0-15696 GCA_038996855.1 Solanum aculeatissimum | reverse complement strand
TGTTCAAGGGAAATAGCCACCATCTATCTACCTTTATTTCCATGTATTTACTTTCTTGACTTGAGGGTGAGGCTCAAGCTTTTTGAGGCCCCGCTCTTCTATGTAGAGGCATGTTTGGACAAATCGTACTCTTGCATGTTGACTTGTATGTTGGATATTTGACTATGTAATATGATTCTACTTCCGCTTGATTTATGATTATGTTCTCATGTTATGGTAATGGCTTATGTTCCCATGTTATTATAATGACTTTCATTGTTGAGTATGATGTGTGTGACTATGTGCTATGTGCAAGCATGCTTATCCCTCTCCCGTATTGTCCCCATAGCTTAAGTCCCAAGTCCCTAAATCCCTAGAGCTTATGTGTTACATGCTTTAGCTTCGACATTTCCGAACCGATGATGAGTGTAATGATGCTATGATGGCTTGATTGAGGGTCTTCGGGTCCTCTTTTTCCATGTCACGTCTAGGCCCCCTGTCCGGGTTGTGACAAAAAAACTCATAATGGTCATACTTGGTTCAAAAGGTTGTCTTAGAAATATCTGATGGTTGAATCCGCAGCTGATGGTACCCAGATCTCAAATAAATCTTAGAGAACAATGTTGCTCCTTAAAGTTGATAAAATAAATCATCAATACAAGGGAATGGATATTTGTTCTTAATAGTCACCTTGTTCAACTATCGATAACCGATGCACATCCTCATGGAACCATCCTTTTTCTTCATAAATAGAACCTGGGCACCCCAAGGTGAAACACTAAGGCAAATAAACCTTTTGCTCAACAAATCTTGGAGTTGTTCTTTTAGCTTTTTCAAGTCAGCTACATCCATACGATATGGAGCGATAGAAATGGGCTTTTTCCTGACTCAAGGTCGATGGCAAAGTCAATATCCTTATCAAGAGGACTCTTAGTAGGTTTGTAGGAAATACATCCGAAAACTCACAAACTATGGGAATAGAATCCATGGAAGGTGGCTTAGTAATAGTATCATGAATAAATTCCACATAAGCCAAAAACGCTCTATCAATCAACTTTTGGGCCCAAATATATGAAATAACCTTACTAGGATAAGAACTCCTTAAACATATCCACTCTATCCTCGGCCTACCTGACATTGTTAAGGTCACAGTCTTGGCATAGAAATCAAGAATAGCACGTTACGGAGATAGCCAATTCATATCTAAGATAACATTGAAGTCTACCATATCTAGGATAATCATGTCCACCCAAGTCTCATGACCTACCAAGGACACAAGACAAGATTGGTACACCTGATCTACTACTAAAGGCTAACCTACTAAGGTCGAAATAGAAATAGGTATAGATATACGATCACATGGAAAGTTAAACCTTGATGAGAAGTGCGCAGACACATATGAATAAGTGAAGCCAGGATAAAAATAACATAGATGCAGAGCGACGGTAAACCAGAATAATACCTATGATAATAGCATAAGAGGCCTCAGACTTGGGTCTACCTGGTAAAGCATAACACTGACCTCCTTGTCCTCTCCTGGTCGAAGTTACCCTTCCGCCACTAGATTTTGTGGGGGCATCACCCGCTCCCTTACCTCCAGAGCATCCACCTCTATCAGAATGACCTCTACTATGACCCCTAGTCTGTGGGGATGTACCTTGAGTTGGTGGTGCCGAACCTTTGACCGATGTTGTGGTGTAAGAGAAATGGGTCCCAATATGAGTTTTAATATGACAATATCTAATCAAATGATCTAAAGATCTACATCCATAACATGATCTAAGGGTGGATGACTGTTAAGAAGGAATAGGATAGATACTATAGCCACCCCAACCCACAAGCCCATGTTGTGTGAAATAGAGGAACTCTGACCAAAATTGTGAGAATCATAAGGACCCTATCCTCCCTCAGGTGCTGGTAGTGTTGCATGAACCCCACAGTACTGAATAATCCAGCCCCTCTATCTATACTTTTACCTCCAAATGAGGCACCTGAGAACTGATCTGATATATGGACCCTTTTGGGGTCCCCAAATTCCTCTCGCGCCATAAGCTCTACCTCCTTAGTGTAACAAACCACCGACTGAAATGATGCCCTACCTCTGGATACCCAAAACACTAACTAACTAATGGAATACGTCAATCCTCTCATGAAATAGCAAACTCTCTCTGCCTTAGTAAAGAGGATGGCTACATCATGTCAGGATAACTAGCAGAAGTAGATCACATACTCTAAAATTATCATAGTACCCTACCTCATACTCTCAAAACTCAGGCAACTCTCCTCCCTGACACTCCAAGGGATGAATTTATCATAGAAAGCACTAGAGAATATCTCCTAAGTCATTAGAGGAGACCCAACTGGAAAAGACCCCAAATAAGTTCTCCACCACTCCCCGGCTAGTCCATACAGCTAGAGAGTAACATACCAAACACTGTGAGTTTCTTCTAGCCCAACAATCTTAAGTAGGCCTCTATAAGTATCCAAGAACTCATTTACATCCTCAATCTTCCCAGCTTGAAACTAAGGTGGGTCTATCTTTCTGAATCTCTCATATCTACAGTGCTCATCATTAGTCAAGGCAGATGTTGGAGGAATCTCAACAATGGGTGTTATTGGCGGCTGCCCCGCCTGTACCTGGGCCTTAGGATCCTATTACTAATCCTGAAGTTGACCCCTCACTAAGGTATGAGATGTACTTGGTGTGCAAGTTGGGCTACCTGTCTACCCCATAGTCTTGAGCAAACTCAAAACCCTTAAAAGTGTATCATATAATAGTGGTGCTACAACATACTCAGGAGAAACCTACTCCTCCTTAGGCATTGTAGCTGGCTCAGGGGAGATACCCTGCTCATAAACTCTAGCCGGTGCTGCTTCTCGGCCCCGACCCCTACCTCAACCTTCGACTTAACCTCGACCTCTACCCCTAGCTGGGGTCTCAGTATCAATCCCAGGGGTTTCCTTCTCTTATCTAGTAGATGATACAAATCTAGTCCTCGCAATCTATCAAAAGGACACACGACCACTCAGCACTTAAACAAGAACATGCGCACGACTTGATTAGAAAGAAGTAAAAGAGAATTTCCTAATAGTCTTCATATCCTCTTAAGGATAAGTAACGAATGTCTCTGCACCGATCCTCAAGACTCTACTAGAGTAGGCTTGCATACATATGACACCTATGAACCTAGGGCTCTTATACCAAATTATCATGACCCAAAATCTAGGTGTGATGCCACTCACCTATCCCACCAAGACGAGTCAGCCTAAACTTGAACAGTCTAATATAATAATAAAAGTGAAAGATAAAATAGCCTAAAATAGTAGATATGCAAAGAAACCTAACTAAAATCATTCTAGAATTGGTGTCACATGTATAAGCCATAGTCGAATAGAACATAACATATATAAAGATTCCTCAAGGGTCTACTGAAGAGACAAGTAGCTATATCTCTGAAATCCAGAAGTCTGGTCCGACAGTAAGAAATCTAATCAGGAGGAACCAAGCTCAAATAACAACATACCCAGTGAAATCCCACAAGTGGGGTCCGGGGAGGGTAGAATGTATACAGACCTTACCACTACTTCATAGAGGTAGAAAGGTTATTTCCTGGAAACCCTCGTCTCAAAAACCCATAAGCAAAATAAACTAGATATGGCAAAAAGGAGAGGAAAAGAAAAAGAAATAAAAACAGCACTTAATAACAAAAAGCACATAATAGTATGTAAATATGATACAATTAACATATATAAGATGGATAATGACAACACAGGATATAAAGACATGACTAATCCTACTACCTTACTATACCCCACAACCAGATATCAACCTAACTCTACTAACTGATTAGTCTGCTACTCTAATTTGCGACCTCCACTCCTTTCTATCGAAGGTCATGTCCTCGGTGAGATCAAGTTTCACCATATCTTGTCTAATCACCTCCCTCCAATACTTCTTTGGTCTACCTCTACTCCTCCGTGTAACTCCTAAACCAAACCTCTCACACCTCCTAATAGGAGCATCAATACTTCTTCTTTGTACATGTCCAAACCATTATAGTATCGCTTCCCTAATCTTGTCGGCCATAGCGGCTACCTCTAGTTTTTTACGAATGGTCCCATTCCTAATATTATCACTCCTGGTATGTTCACATATCTATCTCAACATCCTCATCTTTGTGACCTGCATCTTCTGAACATATGAGTTTTTGATTGGCCAACACTCTACTCCATACAACAAAGACGATCTAACCACCATCCTGTGAAACTTACCTTTGAGTTTAAGTGGTATTTTCTTATCACACAATACTCTAAAGGAAAGCCTCTATTTCATCTATGTTTCCCCAATATGGTGTGTGATATCATCGTTGATATCGCCACTACTCTGGATGATGGACCTAAGATATTTGAAGTTTCCTCTCTTGGGAATAGGTTGATTGGCAAGCCTCTTATCAATGTCTGTTTCATCCCTCGCAATATTGAATTTTCATTTCAAGTATTCTGTTTTAGTCCTGCTTAGTTTGAACCCTTTGAATTCCAAAGCATGTCTCCAAACCTCCAATTTATCATTAACTTTAGCTCGAGTCTCATCAATCAGTACTATGTCATCTGTAAATAGCATACAACATGGAACCTCCTCTTGAATAGACTGTGTCAGCTCATCCATCACCAAAGAAAATAGAAAAGGGGTTAACACAAATCTTTGATGAATTCCCATCTCAACAGGAATCGAGCTCACAACCTACAAATATGTAGCAAGGGGTGAGCACCAAACAACACAGTACTCAGCAAATGGAAACTAAACCTGAAGTAAAGCAATGAAGAACACAAGTGCTCTTATCCACCCAATCACATACCGTTGAACTATAAACTGCACTCAAAAAAGTCCTAGCACAACGAAAATATCTATACATATATGTATATATATATATATACCCATTATAGAATACTATCTGGGAAAAATTAGTTGATCCCAACAGTCAAATATTACAATAGTCTATCAGTAATATAAGTAGTTAAAGTCTCATAACACAGTATCCCAATAGTCCAATCCTCACAATGTACACGACTCAAGTTATCAACATATATAACAATCTTTCAATAGTTCAATCTCAACAATGTACAAAAGCATTCAACACATCGCACTTGGTACACATAGCAACTTCAAGAAAGGAATTATATGAAATGGAATGAATGATATGAAGTGTAATAATGTGACGCAATGTCAGATATCATGATGCATGTCTATTCTATGATACACATTCGCTGAACATATCATATCGAAACTCATGGGGGCCTCACATGGACCATGTATCCACCGAAACTATATTTGTTATGCATTTACTTTCATATCTTGTCAGAACTATTTTTCTTAGGTTTTTCATTTTTTCTTTTTCTCTTCGGAACTTTTTCTTTTAGCTTCTCTTTTTTTTCTAGTCGAAATCATTTTCCTTCGGCTTTTATTTCTTTTCTTTCTTTTTTTTAGCCGGAATCATTTTCCTTTGACTTTTCAACATCAATGGAACATCAAGCATTACATGCCATTATAAAAAAATAATTATTTTCATAAGTATAAGAATATGCAAGATGTCCACATGTGTAATGATTTGGTTGGTCATTTTTGGCTTTATCTGTGAAAATTACTATTTTACCCTTTTGTAAGTTGCTTTGGGCCTTTTTTGAACTATCTGTATTATTGGAACTAAAATCCTGAGTTTTTAAAATGGAAAATATGTATTTTAATTTTGGCACTTTTTGGAAGCTTAAGTTGTTGAAAAAGTGAGTTTTGTACCATTCTGATTTTCTGATATCGGATTGGGCATCCATCAATTTCATTGGCTCTAGAATATGAAACTGGTCTATGAAAAGTTACATAATTGAATTTGAAGTTAAAATGAGATTTTTATGCCTAAAGTTGTGGTATTAGTTGTGTTCAAAACTAAAATTTGACTTTGATCAACACTCAGAGTTCAGAAGCTCAGATTGGAATTTTGACAGTTCCAGTAGTTCCAGATGGTGAAACTAATGCTAAAACGGTCCTCGTAATATTTTTTGGAGTTACCGAGGGCATTTTTACTATTTTGAGTTTTAAACTAGTTTATATAAGTTGTATTGGTGTTTGTGGAGAGGAGGCCTTGAAATCAATTTTTGAAAATTCTGTTGAATCTGGATCACTATTTTTGGTATGGACGCATATAAAGTTTGTGTAATTCTGAGTTCGGATGAGTTTGAAGGGTCTATTTTGAGTCAGGAATTGGATTGGGCATTGCTGATTTTGTTGATATTTGGAGCAGGTGTTGTTCTTCTCCGCATTAGCTGAGGTCTTGGTGATGTTGTGCTCCGCGTTCGTGGACTGGGCCCTGTGTTCGTGGAGTGGTGATTGGTTAGGCTCTGCATTCGCGGGATGGGCTCCATGTTCACAGAGAGTAGTTTTGTTGATCAGGTTTTAAAACTTGAAAGACACCATTTTTACTCCATTTTTTAAAATTGTCAAGCTCTTGGGGCAATTTTGAAAGAAGATTTTCGAAAGATTTTGCTGGGTAAATATTTTTAACATTATAATAATTATTTTTTCTAAGTTTTATCTTGATTTCATCCTAAATTTCCTGATATTAAATGTCCAAATTGGAGATTTTTAGACCACGATTTCTTAACTTTAAATGTTGATTTCTCATTCGTTTTAAATTTGATTTTAGTGATATTTTCACCCACGGACTCCATTTTTTGCGTAGAACTTGATTTTAAAGTCAATTTTCATATTTGTAAACTTCAAATATTAGCCCTAAAATTGATCATTTAACCCCTAAAATTGACCATTTTATCCCTAAGCCTAATTCATGCAAATATGAGTATCAAAATGCACCTCTTGATGCATAGTATCTGATTTTGATAGTGATTGATCGATTCAAGAATTTTGTAGAGGTTTGAATTAATTGAAAGTTTGTCTGAGTGCGGTTTCAACATTGAGGTAGGTTCGGCTAACCTTGTTGGGACTGGATTTGAGTTATTGATCATGTTTATATGGTAATTATGAGATCAAACTAATTCATAAGT
Source organism: Solanum aculeatissimum (assembly GCA_038996855.1). Classification (NCBI taxonomy): domain Eukaryota; kingdom Viridiplantae; phylum Streptophyta; class Magnoliopsida; order Solanales; family Solanaceae; genus Solanum; species Solanum aculeatissimum. The sequence goes on along the minus strand of JBCEWC010012639.1, from coordinate 8,664 downwards.
AATTGTGTCGATGGGATGAGATATTGATGGAAATATGAATCCGGTTACGCCCAAATATGAAGTAATTGTGATTCTAATGTTAATCTAAGGTGGAAACTTGTGGATTGAGATCATGTGAGATGTTATTGTGATAAATTGATGTTGGTGATACTATTTGGGGAAACATTTTGGTGATTTGAAGGTTCATGAGACACTTTGACGATCATATACATACCTTGCGGACGAGTAAGGTATGTTACTTATGTTATACTTAATTCTCAGGTGTGATTATGATGTATACATAATTTAGGGACTAGTAAGGTCTGGTAATTATGTTATGCTTGTTTTGTAGATATAACAATGATGGGTTTATATTGTGGGAACGGGTGAGGTTCAATAATTTTGGCATTCTTGATCATTGATATGGTTATGATTAGCTGAGATATTATGATAGATTATGATACTTGATTTTACACTCCATGTGTATGTGAGACTTATACTGTATTACTTCCATTATGATGTTATTATAATTATACACACCTTTGAGTGGATATCATTGACTTGTGGTTAATTCATGTTGCATTATACCACCCCTTGACCCGAGTAGGAGGCAAGGATAATATGTTCCACAGTTGTACCACTCCCTTGATCTAGGTAGGAGGCAAGAGTGAGATCCATACTTATATATCCCTTCACCACGAACAGGTGGCAAGGATGAGACATTGTGACATCCCTTGACTACAGGCAGTGGCAAGGCTTATACATTATAATACCCTTGACCACGGACAGGTGGCAAGGTTGAGACACTTAATGCATAATTTGATGAGACTTCATATACTATGTATATATTGCTTATGGTGTTGTAATGTTGTTCATGTGGGAGATCTTATAAGGCTTTATGTATATTTTTACTATGTATTAACCTTTTTGGATGCAAGTGTAGGATTTTTCATTATTACATACTTTTTTTATTTCTCTTACCCAGTCGGTTGAACCTACTGGGTACATTTCGGCATACTCACTCCTACTTTGTTTCTTCTCTGAAGATCAAGCACAGGGACCCATATAGGGTAGTTGACTCACTCTAGTTGAGCATTTTTTGCATCCATCCAGATCTTACCGGTGAGGCTCAGACTTTGAGTCATCATGGATCTTTGGAATTATCTTTATTGCATTCTTTTGACCTTGCATTAGATATTATGAGATAGCCTTGCATCTTATTTTAAGACAATTGTATTTACCCTCTCGCATTTAGATGCTCTTTTACTCATGACTCCAGGTTTTGAGATATTTGATATTATGTTGTGATGGTTCCGCTTTATTTCATTCTTCTATAGTCGCGATTCAATTTTGGGTCATGACAAGTTTGGTATCAGAGCTCTAGATTCGTCGGGCTCATGAGTCAAGAGAGGGTATCTAGTAGAGTCTCGTGGATCGATGCGTAGACATCCATACTTATGTCTAAAAGGCCATAAGATATTCTTTAGGAAAAACTTTCATGCCCTTTCTTCTAATTCATATGTTTCTTCATATCACATGTTTTGAAAGTGTTTAATATACTCCTTCTGCATAGATGTCAATTACCAGATCCCGATAATTAGTGGGAGAACTAGAGTCGGCTGATGTGGCTTCCACTCGAGGTCGAGGCAGAGTTTGTAAGAGTGCTAGGGGTCGAGGACTAGTTATAGGGGAAGCTTCGCCTAGAAAGAAGACTAGATCAGCTTCTCTAGTGCCTTACTATGAGCCAGTGAGGCGTTTAGATTCTATTCCACCACCCTCAGCTCCAGCCCCTATACCCTTAATTCAGGAGTTGGTTTTGAGATTATCAACTAGATTTGAGGGAGCTCCTCCAGCAACAGTTGCTACTGATGTACCGGTTTCTACAACACTGATTGATCCTCCTATAGCCCCAGATGAGCCAACTATGGTACATATGGGTCCTTCTTTTGTTCTATTGGATCCTCCGATGGTTGTTGTGACTCCACTACAGGCATCCCGACTGAGTTTGGATTCTTAGTTTCAGAGTTTAGCCATTGCTCCATAGATAGCACCTCCCTTACTTATGGTGCCACTTTCTTCGGCTAGTCCAGCCATGTCCATAGCTGAGTAAAAGAGTTTCAAGGGGTTCGTTCAACTAGCTCCCCTGAGATTTGATAGCACCTTGGGTGATAGAGCTTCTGATTTCTTGTTAGAATTTCAGGACCGGCTATGTAATTTGGCCATCTTGGAGTTACATGGAGTTGCTTATACCTCTTATCAGTTTACCGGCCTTTCCAAGGAGTGGTGGAGGTCAGTTGTGGCTCGTTGACCTATAGGATCTCCAGTTATTACTTAGGAGCAGTTTATAGTGATATTTTTGGAGAGGTTCGTGCCATATAGCCTTCGAGACAATCATTGTGATAAGTTTGATAGGCTTCAATAGGGTTCTATATCAGTGTTAGACTATAATTCCAGATATGTCTTGTCCAGTATCCCTACCTATTTTGAGAGGATTCGGTTTTTTGCCAAAGGTTTGGCAGGGTATCTTCAGGATGCTATAGCTTTCTTGGTCTTAGATGGAGGCATGTTTTAGAGTGTAGTTGATCACGCTCGCATGATGGAGCATATCAGGCATAACAGACAAGGTGGCAGTAAGAGGTTCCATCAACATGGGCAGTTTAGAGTTCATTCACCATGGGATCAAGAAATTCAAAGGCAGGGCCATCACGATCGAGCAGTTCGAGAAGCTCTTCTAGCATCTGATGGTGTTGATAGGTCTAGACCTACTCAGATAGGCCGTGATAGTTCTCTTGGTTTGGCAGACATGATGGTTCTTTGGCACAGGCATCTCAGGGACAGGATTCCTGAGCCTGCAATATTTGTGATGAGGTTGGGCACTTCACCAATTATTGTCCGCATCATACTTTTCCTGCCCAGGCTTCTAGGTCTTACCTTGTCCGTCCAACCCTAGCACCAGCAGCTAGAGACACCTCTTAAAGCATGAGGGGATGTACTAGAGGAGGATGTGGCACAGTGAGAGGTGGAGCCTTTGGAGACCCACAGGCTAATGGTGGTCGTAGAGTTTACTACGTTATTTTGGATAAAGCCAAGGCAGAGGCTTTTGATACAATTATCACAAGTATAGTTCTGGTGTGCCAGCTTGAATTTTATTTGATCCAGGCTCTACTTATTCTTATGTGTCATCTTATTTTGCTATGGATACTGATATTATGTGTATCTTTTGTGGTGAATCGGGTGTATCGGGGAAGTGGGGAGGGATAATGTTGCTGACTTGATATTGTTGGATATGGTAAACTTTGATGTGATATTGGGTATTGATTGGTTATCACCTCATTATGTTGTTCTTGACTGCCATGCGAAGACCGCGACTTTATCTTGCCTAGAGTTACCTCAGTTAATATGGAGTGGAGCACCTATCTTCTTCCCTAATAGAATTATTTCTTATATACATACATGTTGATTGATGGATAAGGGTTGCTTGTCTTATTTAGCTCATGTTCAGGTTGTTTCTCAAGAGTCCCCATCGTTGGAGACTACTAAGGTTGTTGGAGAGTTTATGGATGTATTCCCAACTAATTTGTTTAGTATTCCCCTGGATCGTGATATTGGCTTTGTTATTAATGTAGAGTCGGGCACTAAGCCATTTCTATTACCTCTTATTAGATAGCTCCAGCTGAATTGAAGAAATTGAAGGAACAATTGGAAGACTTGCTGAAGAAAGGGTCCATTCGTCCGAGTGTATCTCCTTGGGGTGCTCCTGTCTTATTTATGAAGAATAAGGATAACACTATTCGTATGTGTATTGATTACTACTAGTTGAATAAAGTGACCATTAAGAACAAGTATATTTTTCCTCGTACTGATGATCTTTTTTACAAGTTGCAGGGTGCCTCGGTATTCTCCAAGATTGATTTGAGGTCCGACTATCATCAGTTGAGAGTTCGAGAATTTGATATCTCAAAATAGCCTTCAGGACTTGTTATGGGTATTATGAGTTCACGGTCATGTCATTTGGGTTGACTAATGCCCCAGCTGCTTTTATAGAGTTGATGAACCGAGTATTCAAGCTCTATCTGGATATCTTTGTGATTGTGTTTATAGATTATATCTTGGCTTATTCCAAGAGTGAGACTGATCAAGTTCAGTACTTGAGGACCGTACTTCAAAGGTTGAAGGAAGAGAAGTTATATGCCAAATTCTCAAAGTGAGAGTTTTGGCTTGAGTCTGTTGCATTTCTTGGGCATGTTGTGTCAAAATAGGGTATTACAATTGATATGGCCAAAGTGGCAGCTGTTTGTGAGTGGGTTAGGCCTATTTCCATGATTGAGATTCAGAGTTTCATTGGTTAGGTGGGGTATTACCAATGCTTTATTCAAGGATTCTCTTCTATAGCAGTCCCATTGACTAGATTGACTCAAAAGGATGTGGCATTTCAGTGGTTTGAGAAGTGTGAAGCGAGCTTTCAAAAGCTCAACAATTTTTTCACTTCAGCATCGATTCTTGCTTTGCCCGAGGAGAGAGTACTATTTATGGTATATTATGATGCTTCTGGTGTGGGTTTGGGTGGTATGTCGATGTAAAGAGGGAAAGTGATAGCTTATGCTTCTAGACAGTTAAAGGTTCATGAAAGAAACTACCCTATCCATGATTTGGAGTTGGTTGTTATTGTGCTTGTGTTGAAATTATGGTGACATTATCTTTATGGGGTGCATGTGAGATCTTCACCGTTCACCGAAGTCTCAAATACATCTTTTCTTAGCCTAATCTGAATATGAGACAGCGTAGATGGTTGGAGTTTCTTAAGGATTATGATATTTCTATTTTATATCACCCCCGGAAGGCAAATGTTGTGGCAGATGCTTTGAGCCGAAAAGCTACTAGTATGGGGACTTTGGCATTTTTGAGGACTGAGGAGAGGCCTGTAGTATTGGAGGTTCAGTCACTTGCTAGACAGATGGTTCGTTTGAACATTTCTCCTCTCCAGAGTAGTTTGGCCTTTGTTGAGGCTAGATCTTCCTTGCTTGATGAGATTTGTGACCATCAATTTGAGGACCCCAGGTTATGCTTGATTCTTGACAAAATGTTGAAGGGTGAATCCAAGGTGGCTACTATTGATTCTAAGGGCATATTGAGGATAAATGGAAACGTTTGTGTGCCTAAGGTGGGAGATTAGGTGAAATTGATATCAGATGAGGCCTATTGTGCTGGATATTCCATCCATCCGGGTGTGGCTAAGATGTACCATGATCTATAGCATTATTGGTGGTTTGGGATGAGAAGGGACATAGCTAAATTTATGGCAAAGTGTTAGAATTGTCAACAAGTCAAACATAAGCACCAAAAGCTCGGTAGATCGATGCAAAAGATGCCTATTCCCAGGTGGAAGTGGTAGAGAGTGACTATGGACTTTGTTATAGGTTTGCTCATGGCTTTGGGCAAGTGTGATTCAGTTTGGGTAGTGGTTGATCGTTTGAACAAATTGACTCACTTCTTATCGGTAAAGACTAGCTATAGTTTAGAGCAGTTGGCAAGGTTATACATCTGGGATATTATCAGATTGCATGGTGTAACAGTGTCTATAGTATCAGACAGGGGATTTTTGTTCACCTCTTATTTTTGGCAGGCTCTACAGCGTGGTTTGGGTACTAGAGTGGATTTAAGCTCAACTTTCAACCCCTAGACAGATGGTCAATCCAAGCTTACCATTCAAGTGTTGGAGGACATATTACGGGCTTGCGTGATTAATTTTGGGGCCAGGTGGGACCGACACTTACCATTGCCAGATTTCGGATATAATAATAGTTACCATTCTAGCATCCAGATAGCACCATTTGAGGCCTTGTATGGTTGGAGGTGTAGATCACCCATTGGATGGTTGACTTAGGTTCAGCAGATATGTTGAGTGTGGATCTACTCAGAGATTCCATGGATCGAGTTCATTTGTGTAACAACCCAGAATTTTTAGAACCTTGTAATGTTGATTGAGATCTTATTTGAACTTATTTTGGTTGGTTAATGATCTTCATGAATCTCCCTTGAATGGTCGTATTCAAAGAAATCGCATTGGTTGAGTTTTTCTTGACGTCTTATGAAAGTACTGACTTTAAATGGTCATAACTCTTATCACAAGTGAAAATGGGAGAGTCATGACCTATCCGATTAAAGCTCTTTGAGTTATCTTTCTAACGCACTTGGTTTCACTTGATTTGGAGTTCAGATGAAGAAGTTATGATCTTTTTGGTGGGACTGCCTGTACATGAATCTCATTTGGACCATTGGAAGGGTCAAATTTAACTGGTAATATCTCTTAGCACATAATCAAATGGGTGTCCCATTATATATCAGATTGAAACTATTTGTATCAGCTTTCCAACAAAACTGGTTTCACACAATTCTGAGTTCGAAGTAAAACGTTATGCTTGTTCTCGTAAGGACTGCCTGGGCTGGGTCAGTGAGACTCACAACCCGTGAGATCATCCGTGAGAGCCTCAGGGTTAAGATTTTATACCGCATTTTATTGGGGTATTTTTTATAATTTGACCCATTCCCAAGGTCTTTTATGACCTTTAAACCTATCCTAAGCCTCCAAATCAGATTTTAATCATTCGTTCACTCTCATTCCTCATTCAAACTCTCAAATTCAAATCCTAAAATACTCTTTACTAGTCTTGAGGTTGAAGATTCAATTGGGGATTTAAGGAGGACTTTCTTCTTCTCAATTCAATTTCTTCTTCATTATCTTGGTTATCAAGGTATGTGGGATTGATTCATGGTTCTCCTTTCAACCATGAAGACCCAAAACTCCTCTTCTTCAATTTTTATGAAATTAAGCTTACTTTGCAAATGGGTCTTTAAATCTATTGTTGTTTTGATTAAATTGATGTATGGATTGTATTTAATTATTGATTTTAAAGTGAATTAAGCCCTAATTTGTTGAATTCCATTGGATTTATGAAGTTTCAATTAACCATGAAGACCCATAACGCTTTTTCAATTTTTATGAAATTAAGCTTACTTTGCAAATGGGTCTTTAAATCTATTGTTGTTTTGATTAAATTGATGTATAGGTTGTATTTAACTATTGATTTTAAAGTGAATTAAGCCCTAATTTGTTGAATTTCATTGGATTTATGAAGGTTCAATTAACCATGAAGATTCAAAACTCTTCTTCTTCAATTTTTGATGAATTTGTGCTCTCTTTGAAATTGGGTCTTTTAAATTATAAATGATTTAATTCAATTGAGTTCTGGGTTGTACTTTAATATTGATTTCAAGTTGATTTAAATTCAATTATCATGTTTTACATTAGAATTATGAAGATTTGAATATGCATGGTCCCTTGAAAGCTTGTTTAGGCATGGGTAATTCAAATTATGATTTAAATTGGTATTTACTTATGATTTTCAATTGAATTTCATATCGTATTGTTGAATTAAGATTTAATATCTATTTCCCATGCATTTATCTCATCATTCATGACATACGCTGTCACGACCCGGTTAGGGGGTCTAGGTGTGACAAGGCGAAGGAGAACCGAAGGCTCTCGATCAAGCCATCATAGTACCAAACTAACCCCTTTACTCAAAAATGCGGAAGCATAACACATAACTTAATAGCGTTTGAAATATCCAATAACAAGTCCAATATCTAAACATGATTAAATATCAACTTAAGTCATCATTTAACATAACAGTAACGTCATAGGTCCAACACATGCCTCTACTGAAGTGACGGGGGCCACGACAAGTTCGGGCTCACCCTCAAAAGTCCAACAAAAATAGAATTTAACTACTAAAGCTAGAGGATAGAAGGCTATTTCCCTTGGAAGAAGGGCTCACCACAAACAGATAGCTTCTAAATCAAAGCTCGTCAGTAGAAAGATAGAACTCGTCACCTGCACCTACATGAGTAGAACATGTAGAAAAAAGTATGAGTTAGCAAAATAAAACACTAAGTATGCGGGCATGCAATGCACATGACATGGAAATGTGACTACAATATGATAAGGGGACACTTGATTCGAAAGGATGTGCACTTAGCCAAAGGAATATATAACAAGATGTTTGTGCCATGATGCATGAAAATGCAACCTATCCATATTATAGTTTCGGGGATTGACCTCAACCGACATAAAGTAGGACCAAACGAGCTACCACTCAAAATGGACTACTTGCCAAGTAGATCCCAAGACACCCTTAAACAAGGGGTAACAAAGCTCCCAATCTGGGGAAATCCTATGGTGGCACATGGTTTGACGGAAAAGATGGATCCCTTGGGGATAGCCCACTACTACCCAATCCCTCGGTACTAAGTCAGATCCCACGGGAATACATATATACATATCAATGCCTTTTAAAACCCGAAACTGACCATATTTTCAAATCATGCAGCATTAGACAAGATTTCCAAAATCCAAACGTTTCAAATCAATGACTTCAAACCAAATCAAGATTTTTCAAAATCATTCAAGATCAAGGCAATAGGATGTAGCTCATTCTAACAAAACAATACAAACGGTGCAAGCACCCAAGATGCTCATAGAGCCAAGACGGAGAGACTATATGATCAGAAGTCTAAGCATATCCAAAATCATATCAAGAGTTTCCCGAAACAAGAGTTTCATCATAATCTTATCCAATGCAATGCATGAATGAATGCATCAAAGCATGGGTAACGGAATTCAAA
>JBCEWC010012638.1:0-15698 GCA_038996855.1 Solanum aculeatissimum | reverse complement strand
TTCCTGAATTTTCCCCCATAGCTTGAGTCACAAGCCCCTAAACCCTTAGAGCTTATGTGCTACATGCTTAGCTTCCGTGTTTCCGAATCTATGATGAGTGTAATGATACTATGATGGATTGATCGAGGGTCTTCGGGTCCTCCTTCGCCATGTCACATCTAGGCCCCTATCCGGGTCGTGACATAGGGATGGAGTTTCATTTCAGTCAGTGGTTAGTGATGCCAAGGAGGCAGAGTTGATGCAGGTGGAAGAGTTTGGTGACCCCAAAAGGGTCCGTACTTCAGGATAGTACTCAGATGCATCATCAGAGGGAAGAGGTATGGTAAGAGGAGGTAGCTCATTTCAGTATCGTGGGGTCCATGCAGCCTTGCCAGCTTTAGAGGGAGGATGAGGCTCTGTGATCCCTATGGTTCAAGACAGAGTCCATTTGGTTCTCAGTAGTGGCCTGCGGGTTGGGAGGTTACAACATTTCCCCTCCATCCTCTTAGTTTTTTCTCACTTGAGGATTTGTTATGGGTGTGGTTTTCTAGATCATATGATTAGATATTACCCTCACTAGGCTCTTACAGGGCCACACCACTCATTTTTAGCAGCACTGATCAAAGGTTATGCTCCTTCGATTAGAGATGTGATTCCTTAGATTAGGGGTCGTGGGAGGGGACAACTATGTAGAGGTGGACATACTCTGAGTGAGGGTACATGTGATGAAGTGGTAAGCATGGTTGGAGAGGTTCTACTCAGGTAGATGGTGGTAGAGGTGGCCATTTCTTTGCCTTCTAGGAGAGACTCGAGGCTGAGGCAACGAATGCTGCTGTTGCAGGTATTGTTCTAATTTGTCATAGGCCCACATCAGTATTATTGATCTTGAGTTTTCATATTCTTATGTATCTGCATGCTTCTTTGCTGATCTGATTTATTATGTGAACATATATCATTACCATGCATGTATCTACTTCCGTAGATGATTCTTTAGTGGTGAATCAGGTTACTGAACCTTTCTTGCCCTTTTGAATATAGATAATACTTGGGTGGATATGATTATGCTTGATAGGGATTGACTTGTGGCTTGATATGGAGAATCCCTTGTGTGTACGAGTGTGGATTGTGGATCTTATTGTGCTTATTCGTGTGAAGTATTGGATATGATGATGTTGGGTTTCACTCATGGTTTCTCATTACTCGGGGTACTTATGTATCTATTGAGAACTTGATTTAGCCATTATTCCTGCTTTTAGGTAGTGCTAATAGAGATGTTATGAGTTTAGGCGTATAATTTTCTTATTGTCCTTCCTAGTCGTGATCTTCCTCTGGGTCTGATTAATTAGTATTCCTCTAGTGATCATGCATTTTCTGAATGTTAGAATTATGCAGCTAGGCTTGGGAGGGATACGTTAAGAGAGCAAAACTTGGATGAGATTTATGATGGCCTGTATATAGCAATGGGCTACAATTAGTTTTGGATTACTCTTGGCCTCCACGGGAATTGGATATGCATTACTTAGTGGTCTCGCGGGCAGAATTTCATCCTGATATGTATAATATCGTGCGAGGGTATTTGTTCAAGCTTGGTTCATTGGCTAGTTTCTGACTTAGTAATTACTCTTGTAGGGCAGAATTATATGTTGGTCTGTAAGTCTTATTCTTGATAGTACATCCGAATGGTATAGCTCTTGGAAATGAGATTACTTGGAACTAATTGGCGACTTCAAGAATGAAATTTCATACTTTTGGTTATTCCTATTGAGGCTCTTCCCTTAGCCTTTTGTTCGAGGACGAACAAAGTTTTTAGTGTGAATGATGTAATGACCCTGAAGGTCATTTTTGGTATTTTTGACTTAATTACAATTTTTCCCTTCCTGAAAGTTGCCTTAGATCATTTTTGGATAAATCTAAAATTCAAATTTTGAAAATCTTATAAAACATTGGAGTTTTTGCAAAAGAAAGAGTTTTGAAAGGCTTAATGTTGGAAATTTTGAGTTTTGAGTGTCAAAATTCAATTCCGTCGATTTCACCAGTTTTGGAATGCCAAATCTAATCTACGAGAACTTGGAGAACTAATTTCGGAGTTGAAACAAAGATTTTAGATGTAAAGTTGCATTTTTAGTTCATTTTGGATTATTGGTTTAACTTTGGTCAACATTCGGAGTCGGGAGCTTGTATTGAAATTCCGTCAGTTTAAGTGGTTCTAGGTGATAAAGCTAATGCTAGAAATGACTTTGTTGCAATTTTTAGAGCTTCCATGAATATTTTGAGTTTTTGAGTCCAAAACTAGTTTTAATAATTCTTCTCGGGTTTGGGACCATGGGGGTTCCAGATTCGAATTCTGATAATTTCATTGAGTTTGGATCATTGTTCTAGTAGGGTTCCATGTTTGGTTTGTGATCACAGGGTTCAGAACAAATTTCCAATAGTGCAGTTACCTTTTTTATTATGTGTTGTGTTGTGTTGGTTCTGCTATTTCTGGTGCATGTTGCACCAATATTCCGTGTTCTTGCCTCAGCATCCGCATTCACAGAGGTAAAAGAGATTATTCCTCCGTGTTCGCGGAGGTCAAAGGGATTAGATCTCCACGTTTTCGGAAGGAGGGTCCACGTTCGTGGAGGCTTGCTTCCTCTTAGATCTGCATTCGCGGGTCCTTATCCGTGTTCGTGTGAAACAAATGGTACCTGAACAATTTGTCTTTTACAAGATGTGATTTAGACCCATTCCATCATTTTCAACCTTTCGAGCCTTTGTTTTCAAGAGAGATTTCGAGATTTTTCAAGAAAAAGCGAATAGGTAACTATTTTCTAACCTTTTTCATCGATTTACATTGATTAATTTGTGTTTTTAACTTCTAATTTTAGAATTTAATGGAGGAGTTTGGAGAATTTTGGAATTGAATTTTCTAAACTTAAATCGTTGATTTCTCCATCATCTTAACTCTATTTTTGAAATCGTTTTCACCGTTGAGTTCCTTATTACGAGAACATTTTTATACATTAAATTTTAGATTCTAGTTATATTTTCCAGCATGAGATTTTTGACCATTTTACCATTTTTCTCCAAATTAAATAATTTTAGTGTCATTAGACTCGTTCGGTGATTTTGATACCATATTTGAATAGATATTTGGTGAGTGGAATACTGTAGTAGGGGGAAAGTGGCGATTTTGGCCTTATTTCAGGACTTTATTTGAGGAAAGTAGACTTCTAACCCTTTGTTAAGTATGAATGAACCTTGTATGCTCCTATATATGTGAAATTGAGTACTTTGGGGGTAGAATTGTATCATCATAGGCTTGATCACGATATTTTGGATAGAAATTTTTTTATATGGGGATTCATTGATTTATAAATTAATTGTGAATTCGTGACCTATGTGATCTTAAGAATTATTTGATATTAATAGCGAGATTGTGCTTATATTGTGACATGATTGGTATATATTGAGAGGGTGGTGATAATGAGACACGTGAGAATTAATCGATTTCTATTGTTGAGATACATGATGTGTATGGACATCTTCCATATTCCATTTCCATGGGCAAGACTTTTGCCCTTATTACGTGTTTGCTTGATGATCTATTGATGATAAAAATCCAAAGGAAAATAGTTATGGCTAGTTGCTAATGAGATTGAGATTTTTGATGACATTGAATATTGGCACTCTTTAATTATAAATTGATAATGAACATGTGGAGTACCTCTGGTGAGTTAGATATTTGGTTATAGGATCATAACAAATTAGTCCTTATATCTTGTATATTGAGATGCATGATTTGAATTGGTTCTATGTTCATACTTGTGTATTGAGATACTATGTCAGATGATGAGGATTTTTATACTACTGTGATATGTATATTATATTGCGCTGGGGCTTTTCTGAGTGCAGGTTTGTAGTTCGGCGGATCGTAATTGGGATGTAAATTATTACTTGTATTGTTTATTACTTTACCTTGGGTTAGTTCCATTTCACTGAGTAACCAGGTTTTTGGTGTTCACCCCTTGCTACATTTTTACAGGTTGTAAACCCAGTCCATCCTGCTAGACTTCTCTTTTCTGGATCGAGCTTCTGGATTACTTGTAAGGTAGTTGCTCGTGTCTTTAGCAGACCTTTGAGGATCCATTTCTATGCTTTCATTCTATTTGAGAACTAGACATCATACCTTGTATTTCATTTGAGTATTCTATTCATAGAGACTTGTATATGTGACACCCATTTTTGGGATGGTTATAGTTCCTTTATCTTCCACTTATCTATCTTATTAGACTGTTATCTTTCGCTTTACTATTATTGTTAAGTTGTTGGATTTTTGACTGACTAGCTTTGGTGGGATAGGTGAGTGCCATCACACATAGATTTCGGGTCGTAAAATTTTAGAAAGAATTTCTTAGTACCTTAAGATTGAGTAGAGTGGAATAGGTATGGGTAACGCTTCATCATATCCACTTCCGCTTCCCGCATAGCACCGTTAACTTATTGGTTTCTCCAAAGGCCTTTGATGGATGCCACTTCTTTGTTCCTTATCCTTTTAACTTGCTAGTCTAAATTCTTAACCGGTACCTCTTCATAACTCAAGTTCTCATCAATGTTCACATTATTCAAAGGACCTACGCAACTTGAATCATCTAGGAATTTTCTCAACATCGATACATGGTAGTCTGGATGAATCAAATGCCTCTCATTAGGTAGATCCAACTTATATGCTACTTTTACCAATCTCCTCACTACCTTATAAAGTCCAATGTATCTAGGACTCAATTTCCCTTTCTTATTGAACTGGATCACGCCTTTCATTGGAGACACCTTCAAGTAGAACCCATCAACAACTTGGAACTCAAGTTCCCTTCTGCTCACATCGAAATATGACTTTTGTCGACTTCAAGCCGTTAGACATTTCTCCCTTATGCTTTTAATTTTCTCCATAGCATTCATCACCAAGCCCGGTCCTATTAATGCTACTTCACCAACCTCGAACCATCTAATGGGCCATCTATACCATCTACCATACAATGCTTCAAACGGTGCCATTTCGATAATTGTATGGAAGCTATTGTTGTAGGCAAACTCAATAAGTGGCAGATGCTCATCCCAATTTCCTTTAAACTCCAACACATAAGCTATTAACATGTCTTCTAATATTTGAATTTTCCTTTTAGCTTGCCCGTCAATTTGGGGATGAAAAGTAGTACTCAACTTTACTCTTGTACCAAGCCCCCTTTGAAAAGACTTCCAAAAGTGAGAAGTGAATTGAGCCCCACGATCTGATATAATGGACAATGGAATTCCATGAAACCTCACCAACTCTCGAATATACAAGCAGCATAATCTTTGGCACTGAAAGTAGTCTTAACCGATAAAACGTAAGCTGACTTTGTCAACTGGTCTACTATCACCCATATGGAGTCGAAATTATTTTTGGTCCTTGGAAAACAAGATACAAAGTCTATGTTGATCTCTTTCCACTTCCAAGATTTCAATGTCTTGAGCTAGGCCACCAGACCTTTGGTGTTCAACTTTGACCTGTTGACAATTGGCATATTTAAACACAAATTTGGCAATATCCCTCTTCATACCTCTCCACTAATAGATCTCTCTCAAGTCCCTTTATATCTTAGTAGTGCCAGAATGAATGAATATGAGAAACTATGGGCTTCTTGTATGATCAACCTCTTCAACTCATCATTACTGGGCGTGCACAACCTCCCTTGATAGTGTAGTGCACCATTTTCCCCTTGTGAGAAGACTTCTACCTTTCCATGCTTTACTAAGGTTTTAATTTAACCAAGGTGGGAACAAAATCTTGTTTGGCCCTAACATCATTGATTAAGGACGCTTCAGACCCATAGAGAACCATAGCACCACCATTCCCGGACTCGCTCAATTTCACTCCAGTATAGCCTATCTATGTACATCTTTCACCATCTTGCTTTTTCATCATCTTTAAGGTGAGATACATTTCCCATGGGTACTCAACTACAGGCGTCGGCTACCATGTTGGCTTTTTCAGGATGGTACTTCACACTCATGTGTTAATCTATAGGAAGCTCTAACCATCTCCACTGCATCAAATTCAAATCTCTTTGAGTGAACACATGCTGGAGGCACTTATGGTTGGTGAAGACGTCCATATGAACACCATACAAATAATGTCTCCATATCTTCAAGGCAAACACTACCACCACAAGCTCGAGATCATGAGTCGGATAATTCTTTTCATGCACTTTCAATTGCCTTGAGGCATATGCAATCACTTTACCATTCTATAGTAGTCACACCCTAATCTAATTCTTGAAGCATCATATTACACGATGAACCCATCATTACCTTTTGGCAAAGTCAATATTGGAGTTGTAGTCAATCGATCCTTCAAAGTTTGGAAGCTTCTTTTGCACTCGTCTGCCCACATAAATTTAGCCTTCTTTTGGGTCAACTTAGTAAGTGGAGATGAAATGAAAGAGAAATCTTTCACAAACCTTCTATAATATCCTTCTATAATATCCAGCTAGACCCAAGAAACTCTGCATGTCGATAGGAGTTAATGGCCTTGGTCTATTTCTCACCGCTTCAATCTTCTTAGGATAGACCTTTATACCCTCACAGGATACCCCATGCCCAAGGAATGCAACTTCATCTAGCCAAAACTCACACTTATCAAACTTTGCATAAAGCCTCTATTTTCTCAGGGTATGCAATACCACCCTAAAATGTATTATATACTCTTGCTCACCTCGGGAGTTGATAAGCATATCATCAATAAATACCACGATGAACATATCAAGATAGGGCTTAAACACCCTATTCATAAGATCCATAAATATTGTTGGAGCATTAGTGAGGCAAAATGACATTACTGCAAACTCAAAATGACCATACCTAGTTTGGAATGCCGTATTAGGAATTTTACTTTCTCTCATCTTCAATTGATGATAACCAGACCTCAAGTCAATTTGTGAGATGTGAGTAGCCCCTTGCAATTGACCAAAGAAATCATCTATCCTCGGGAGGGGATACTTATTCTTAATGGTGATCATATTTAGTTATCGGTAATCGATGTATATATGAAGCGACCTATCCTTCTTCCTGACAAACAACACTAGAGCACCCCATGGAGATCGGTTAGGTCTGATGAAACCCTTCTCCAAAAAATCCTTCAACTAATCCTTTAGCTCTTTCAATTCTGTTGGAGCCATTCTATACTGAGAAATTGAGATGGCTTGAGTATCGGGTAGGAGATCTGCTCCAAAATCTATTTCTTTTTCAGGAGGAACACCCGGTAACTCATCCGAAAAGACATTAGTGAACTCATTTACAATGAGGACCGACTCAAGAGAGGGAACTTTGGAAAAGACATCTTTGACCCTCACCAAGTGGTAGAAGCATCCCTTGGAAATAATCTTACGGGCCTTTAAGAAGGAAATGAATTGACCCTTACATGATGAGTTACCACCCTCCAATACAAGAATTGACTGATTAGTGAATTAGAATTTGACTCGACAAGTTCTATAATCGATTGGAAGCATAGGAAGCATGCAACCAATCCATCCTTAATATGACATCAAAGTCTATCATAAAAATCTCAACTAGATCACCAAGGACCACTTTATACAAGACATAGACTGGATAATCATTTTAGACTCTTTGGGCTATGATGGACTCTTCTTTGGGGTTACTTACCTCATAGGGTTCATGGAAGACTTTATGACATGCATGAAACATATTAGCAAAGAACAGGGTTATGAAGGATAAATTTGCTCTCGGATCTAAAAGTTCATATGCATCATAATCATAAACTCGTAACATACCAGTAACCACGTCTGAAGCCTCTTTAACCTCTTGGTGACCGTGGAGTGCACAGAACCGGCTGGTCTTTTGGGTGCCTTGTGTTTGACCCTTTTGGATTTGGGGCCATTTTCCACTGCCCGACAATCCTTGTTAAGGTGGTTGAGCTTTCCACAAATAAAGCAAGCATTGGTCCTGGCTAGACACTCATTTTTATAGGGTCTTTCTCACTTGGGGCAGGTTGGGCCTTGGGGCGCTGGAGCAATCCCTTTGTCTTTTGGATCCCGGGAAGGAGTATTGGTGGACTCTTTTCCACCATGTCTTTTTCCACCTTGGAACTTATGACCAATACTTCTTTGGTGAGAGTAGTTCCTACCATCCACACGTGCCCTTTCGGATACCCTAGCCTTCTCCCGAAGCTTCTCCTCTTTAATTTGTTCAACATAAGTCATTAGGCTGGAGATGTCCATATCCTTAACCAACATCACCATTTTGCATTCCTTGAAACAAACTACGAGACTCCAAAAATAAATTTGCTCATACGATCCCTTAGATTCGTGACCATAAAATAAGCATACCTTGATAACTTCATAAATATGAGGGCATACTCCCTCATACTCATCGTCCCTGCTTCATGTTGATGAATTCTTGTACCTTAAACTCCCTTATCTCAATCGGGAGATACCGGTATAGGAAGTTACACTTAAATTCCTCCCAACCAATAGAACCCACATCTTTCCCTCTTTCATCGACCCATTGCTCGTACCAAATATTAGCCACTTCTTTGAGTTGGTAGGCCACCAACTCAAATTTCTCTTCGGATGGAATGCCCATCATCACCAAAACCTGATAGGCCTTATAAATAAACTCAATAGGGTCCTCATTTGTCTTGGACCCATGGAACTTGGGCGGGTTCATTAATAGGCATTGAATAAACACATTTGCAGAAAATAATGGGGGATAAGGGACTATGGGGTCATTTGAATAATAAAGCAACATTAAAAAACAGTGGAAATTCTAACATACATATCGTCCATAAGCATAACACTAATACATAAAGGTGGAACCGGGAATAGTCAGTTTCCATCAAATAGAAAAGATGTCTAGAAATAACAACATAGAAAGTAAAAGCCTCATAAGGGCTATTAATACATCATCTAAAAAGTAATGAAAATAAAAGATATAATGAAAAGTGGAAGAGTTTCAAACTAAGGGCTCACCAAAAGCAAAAAGTACTAGTCTGGAGCGTCAACAACTAGCCACGGGCCGAAGGAGGAGTGTCTGTCCTTGCATCGTTAGATCATGCCAGAAATATATGTGTTAGTACATTTGAAAGTACTATGTATATGAGATGCAATGCAATGACATCATTTGAGAGTGTAACATAAGAGTACATATAAAATGGAAGATTCATAATGCAAATTTAAGCTTGCATAAGGAATATAGATTGATGTGAATGAGAGTAAATACATAAGAACTCATACATAAAATGGTCAACATAGGAATCATAACTTGTGAGAAAAAGACCTTAACCAACATTTACGAATATGTGAGCTACTACATGGAATCCAACATAAGCCCTTATGTTGGCACGGGGAGACCACTTGCCGGGTGGAACTCTGTCAACTTTGCATGCATCATAATGATATAAATGGCCTACGTGGATCCACTAGACTAGCCTACAAGGGCTCCTTTGGTGACACATAGTTAATATGACAAAGCGTTGCTTCTAAGGTTCCCTTACCGAACCCTACTACGATGTCACATTTGGTGCTAAGTCATCGCATGAAATCTTTAAAGCATAACTTAGAATTATATATAATAATCATAAGAGTAGCTCAAACTTTAGCGACCACCAAGTGTGTATTGTCCTTTCATCTTGAGGACCTATCTTAAACATCTTTAGGGAAATTGTCAACATGTTGTATATATTTGACAACTTAACTTTAAATCTCATCTTTAATGCCCCATTGTTATCTTAAAATATTCATAGATTTACATGGAAAACTAGGTGGGGTTTACTTTTAAAATGGAAAGATCATAAATCACATGAAATGTAAAATTTCACTTTTGTAGGACCATCAGAAATGCCCATTCTTTACCATCATAAACACCCATCATGGGGTCATCATTAATAGTTAGGACATGCATATATACTTAGTAAAATGACCATAAGACATCATGAATATCATTTGTAACTTAAAATATCATAAAATCATCAAAACATACATAATACTTCAATGAAACTTAAAAAGGTATAATATTTAAAATGGGGAACTTCATAGGTGGAAGAATACTCACAAATGAGCTCACATACCTTGGGAAAATGAGAGAGAAACAAACTTTTAAGATTGGAAAGAAACGTGAAACCCTAGCCTTACCTTAAGAGCCTTTCCTTACCTTAGAAATTTAAGAGTGAAGAAGTGAGGAATGAATGAGAGAAACTAGGGCTTGAAGGCTTAAATAGGTCCCTTTTCCCACCACCAAAATGACATAATTTTAGGATAGAACTAATCGGAATGACTAAACTATCCCGTATTAAAATTGCCAAAATTGACTTACAAGACCCCAATTATGGGCCATAAGTCATTCCATGGGCCGTAGGTCCCTTCGTTTGATGACACACCTGAAAATCCTAAAAATCTAACTTTGTTGGACCCAGAACCATGAGACATCAAATGGGCCGTATAATCTTCTATGGGTCGTCTGATAGCTCGTAGGTCACTTTTCTGTAATCTCTAATTTTCCTTCAAGTCATGGATCCATCTCACGGAACCACGTACAGGTCATAAGTCATTGTATGGGCCATAACATGGTCCATGGGTTACCCTACACTTGGAGACTTTTTCCCTTCTTGAAGTCCCAGGTTCTACGGACCAACCTATGAGCCATGTGTGCACTGACTGGTCGTAAGTCACCCATAAACCAGGCTTCAGGTTAGATTTTCTGACCAACTTTTCTAAACTCGGGGCTCCTAAGTTGGGGGTCGTTACACCTAAGATACGAAAAGTTTCCATGATCCGTAGTCCAAATGATGACTCGTAAAAGGGCATTCGTACTTTGCATGTCCCCAAACTTAGGTCAGTAAAACAATACAACCTTGAACCATAAACATTTTTTACGATTCGTAGTTTCATTTATAGACCATAATTCCCACTTGTAATCCAACCTACACGTAGTCAAATTTTCTTCCCCTTGACCTCAAATCACGAGTCTTGTCTACGACCCATGAATTGAACCACGAGCCGTAAATAAACTCATACTTTGACCTATAGAATCCCAAATTCTATATTTTCTTACATTTCCATTTCTTTAAACCTGCGGGGTTTAAATTAGATCTGTATCATGATTTTGAAATTATTGTAAAAAGAATCAACACATTTCGAATTCGTATGCGGAATATGTGGTCATTCTAACATTCGTGGTTGTTGTCGGTGTTTTGTATTTGCAATTGCAGTATTTTGAATGCTTTTGAGATAAATGAATGACATGGTTTAGATGTCATAATTGCAATATTTTTTTGCATTTATGATATCCAAGGTTCTTAAGTGTTTAATGGCAAAGGATAAGTATTGCATTTATGGTACATTGACTATTTTCTGCTAGTTATGGCAAGGTAGAGTTAATTCTTTTATGGTAAAATTGACTACATTTGTGGTGGAATTTGAGAGTTTTTTTATAAAAAAAAATTATTTATAAATTTATCTTGTTTAGTATAATCATATTCAAATTTCTTTTAGAGAGCAAAACACCTTGATTTTTGAATTATTTTGATGAATTTGTAGATTTTATTATGGAGATAAGAATTTGACTTCATAATTGATATTTTTTTTCACTAATTTATCACTCATTGTTCATGAAGGCTAGTCTACTAGAAAACTACATCACAACTTGCACAATCAGACAAGAAGGCAACCATTTCAATAATAGAATCAACTACCTAGCATGGGAAGGAAGCTCTTAAACATGAAGAAAATGTAGATACTAACCATTAGAGTTAAGACAAGAAAAATTATCATCAAGAACATCCAAACATGAAGGTAGAATGTAAAAGAGTGTAGTGTCTCACAGTTAGCAAACTTACAAAGAAAACATTGGCCTCTCATGGGCTTATAACTCTAAGTAAGCTATCTAACCTAAGCTACTTCAGCCAAAAAAAAGTTTCACCAACAAATATTAAGGGTTTTGAAATCAAATTTACAAGTCAAAGCTTGTGTTCAATTGAGTGTTAAAAGGAAAAAGAATGGGAGGAACTTGATTTTTTCTTCTACTACTTTAATTGGAATTAATACAAGGATTCACTATCACGATTCAAGCTGGGTCATAGGTGTGACATGATGATTAGAATTTTTGAAGAAATCTCAACCAACCCTCTTAGCATATCAAACATACATAAGATAATGAAATAAGGCAAAAATAATGCAGAAATGCAAAAGAGAACTAAGAAAATTGCATAATGAGAAAGAAATAAGATGGCATAGACTATATACAACCCAAACATGCCTCTAATAGATCTAACATAGGTGGGGGCCTTAGGACATGTTCCTGGCTGACCCTCAACAAAAGAAAGAAGTAACACAAAATAGTCTCAAGTATCAACATAGACTATGATTTGACAAGGAAAGGAAAAGTAGATTTGGCTTGCCCTCGAAGTATGAGGACTTACCACACCAATCTTCAATGCACTGGATACCTAGCCATATGAATAAGGAGTAGAATGAGAGTCCTCTCCTATATTATAAAATAATATAGGTAAAGAAGTATGCATTAGTACGTTTGAATATATTAACTATGTAAAAAATACAAATAAATATAAATCATGTAGTGCAAATGCCCTAGTAAACAACGTGATAAGACAAGTATTTTAAAAGCATGAGTAAATAAGAGAATGGTCAATGCACAAGTAGTGAATTTATTTCCTATGTTAGGATGAGCCAGCGCATGTCCTATGTCTCCTTCTATACTAGTATAGGCATGTTTGACTATGAAAGTTGTAGCTCTCGTTTATTTGAAGCCTATGTTATTTCTTTTTCTATTGAGATTTCTATTTTTGAGACTTATATTCCGCATGTCATGCAAGTTTGATATGATTATGATTTCAACTATGTTGACATACATGCACTGCAATTTGATAGAAAATATGAATTTTGAACAAAGTATTACTATATTTCCATGAAATCTAGGTTTGCTTTTGATTGAAGCATTCTCATTATGAACATAAGAATTTAGATTGCTTCCGATTGAAGTAAATTCTCATTATGAGCTTGTGAATTGGGATTTCTTCTGATTGACATCATCTCACCATGACTTGATTCTTTGGATTAAGTATATTTTACTAGCTTGTTACGAGATCTTAACATGTTTAAGGAGTTATTCTTTTGATTTAAGACTTATGAAATATGGATTACTAGATTCTTATCCTTCTCTTAAAAAGTCATGATTATCCTTGTTGTGAGTAGTACCTACCACCAAGTTGGACTAACAGTGAAAACCCATATCCTCCGGATCCTAGAAGTATTTGTCATTGTAGTATATCCTTAATGGAGAAAGTTAGCTAGTGGATCCACCTAAGCTCATGATTAAGGTTCTTCCCTTGGCAGGTAGGACAACCTCTTTTCAATGTGGAAAGGAAACTGAATTTCATGTTATAACTCACATGGTTTATGTTGGTTAGTGATTTCTCCCAAGCTACACCTACTTTTTGAAGGTTAAAGTGGTCGTTGTCAAGTAAATAACCTAACCAATGTTAGGGTCGAACCCACAGGGAATAAGGTAGACTCTAGAATAATGCAATTGTCAAGTGGGGTGATTAACCTACTTATCTCCTAAAAAGGGAGGGGGGTTGTAAGTTAAAGTAAAGAAATCTAAACTAAAGCAAGTGGTGTAAAATCTGAAGAAGAGCTAACTTGGGTGAGATGTTCCCGATCATTCCCTAACTCTGTATTACGATATAATTATAATATTTTCTAGTGTGTAAATCAAGAATGGTAAGTTAAGTTTACCTAAACCTTTGATCCAGCGTAGAGGTAAATTTCACTATGGGATTTGATCCATCTCCGTAGTATGACATTACTAAGCCTTACTTATAGTCCTAGTACAACCTCCCCTTGATCCAGTTTGGTTAATTAGATAAAAAAATATTAATCGAATCCTGTTAATTATTTTCTTTTCCTATTCATTACCTCCTTGATCTGGCAAGTAACACTACGTGAGTTCTAACATTAGTCATCCGTTAAAAAGTATTTTAGATGAAGAGAATTAACTAATACATTTATACGCACTTTCCAAGAATTATAAATTATTCAGTTTTACCTTGTTAGTTCTTCATGGTTCCCACAACCCTAGTTGTGGATTTAGCTATTCAAAATTAATGTACGTGCAAGAATCATGATAAAGAATAACATAACTGAGCACATACATGAACAAATTTAAGCACAAGAAGTCTAACTCTTCAATGGAAATTGCAATTATGAATTAAGAATACAAAATATTATTTTTCTCTCACTAAAAATACTAAAAATCGTCTAACACACGAACTCTCTAGAAAATTATCATAAAATG
This sequence comes from Solanum aculeatissimum, assembly GCA_038996855.1. Lineage (NCBI taxonomy): Eukaryota > Viridiplantae > Streptophyta > Magnoliopsida > Solanales > Solanaceae > Solanum > Solanum aculeatissimum. The sequence continues at coordinate 1,373 of JBCEWC010012638.1, read as the reverse complement.
ACCTAAAAACCTATTTATAATGTCTAAAATACAGAATCAAATCAAACTAGAAAATTTGGGTTGGTGTGGTTTACGGGTAACTTCTACGGGCCGTATAATGTACCATGGCGTGCAGTTAGGGTGTCATGAACTTTCTTTTATAATATTGGAGCACCTTCTATGAGATCATTACAAACCTAAGGCTCTGATACTATCTTTGTCATAACCCGGATAGGGGGCCTATATGTGACATGGCGAAAGAGAACTCGAAGGCCCTCAATCAAGCCATTATAGCATCATTACACACATCATCGGTTCGTAAGTGTGGAAGCTAAACACATAGCACGTAAGCTCTAAGGGATTTGGGACTTGGGACTCAAGCTATGGGGACAATGTCGTGGATGGGACAAACATGTATACACATAGCACATAACAATAATCTCTAAGGTGACGGGTGAGTAAGACTCAAGCTATGGGGGCACACCGGGATTATAGGACTTGCCATATAAGCACATAGTCATTCACAATACCGATCATTCAAGTCATAATCATAACAAGAGAACATGATCATAAGTTAAGCCAAATAGCATCGTATTACATAACTACAAGTCAAATGTACAAGAGTATAGAGTGGTCCAACAATGCCTCTACATAGATGAGCGGGGCATCGATAGGTTTGAGGCTCACCCTCAAGGACAAAGAAAGTAAATACATAATGTAAAGTGGTAGATAGACGGTGGCTATTTCCCTTGAACAAGAGGGCTCAAATCTAGCAAGTCTTCAATAGGATCTCAAGCGTCGACCGGTAGAATATAGATATCACCCTCGGTCCCTACATGGTTAGAACATGTACAAAAGAATATGGGTTAGCACAATTAAGCACTAAGTATGCGGGTATGCAATGCATATGGCAAGTATAGTATGACCAAGCAACATGCCAAGGGGACAAGTGATACGAAAAGAGTGCACGTAACCAAAGAGTAGTATAACAATATGCCATGCCATGATGCATGAGATGCAATCCTATGTTCATATATAGCGAGGATATAACCTCAACCGACAACAAAGGAGACCCAAGTGAGCCACTACCCGGATCCAGACTACTTGCCAAGTAGTACTCTAGTCAACCCTTCAACAAAGGGGATACAAAACTAGTCAATCAATATCTAGGGAGATAACCCATGGTGGCACATGGTTTGACGGAAAGGGTGGGGCCCATGGGGATAGCCCTCTTACAACCAAATCCCTTGGTACTAAGTCTCATCCCATGGGAAATACATATATATACATACAACTTCAAATCGGAAGACTTACATTCTTTGCAAATCATGCATCATTAGTCAAAACCAAAACCATTTATCAAATCATTCTTATGCTTAGGCCAAAGGCCAACA
>JBCEWC010012637.1:0-15699 GCA_038996855.1 Solanum aculeatissimum | reverse complement strand
CAACATGACACGTTTGAGCATGATAGGAATCAACATGATAGGGTTCATGAAATGATTAATGATGCTTTCGGGGTTCATACAGCGACTCCAATCCGATTTACAAGGTATTGGATCGTCACGTCAAGCTGAGGCCATTGACGAGGTTAACGTAACTGCCATGACTCAAAAGATTACTGCACTGACAGAAGAATTGACAGCCGAACGAGAACGACGACATGCATTTGAAAGAAGGATGACTCAACAATATGAGCAGGTTCAGCGTCGAATCAACAACATGGATCCTCCGACTACACCACACATACCTGGAGATCAGTCTGATGACGGTTCTGGGGATTTTGTAGAAAATAGTCCCTAGTTCCCTTGTATTTTATTTTTGGACAATTTGAATTTTTGGTTTAACTTTGAAACAATTTAAAAGTTTGACAACTATGATTTTCGTTCCTTTTATTGTTTAATTGTACCTATTATTATGTATTTTGCGTGTTTTACTTTTTCTTTATTGACTGGTGTTAGTTGTATACATATAATAAATTGAATGAAATTTTCAATGCAGGTGGGCAGCAGAAACTGCAGGTTTCTGCTGTCAAAAATGTTACAGATATTGCGACGGACTGGGTCCCTTTGTCCGTCGCTTTCTTGCAATTTTTTTTAAAAAAATTTGAGAAAAGCGACGGACAGGGTCCCTAAGTCCGTCGCTTTTTATTTTTTAAAAAAATAAAACGACGCTGTCCGTCGCAATTGCTTGAAGTCCGTCGCTTTTGTTCATTTTTTTTTTTAAAAAACCACGTTGTCCGTCAATATTCCGTCGCTATTTTGCCACGCTGTCCGTCGCTATTGAAAAAACGACGAGCAAAAAAGCGACCGAACTGACTGCGTCGCTTTTCCGAAAAATAACGACGCAGTCCGTCGCTTTTTCTCGTCGTTTTTTCACAGATTTTTAATAGTGTTAGACAAATAAAAATTAAACCATCTCATATTGTGTATGACCCTCCATGAATTGTGTTCATATTTTTCCCTTTTGATAGTCATTAAAGCTTTAGTCTCAAACTCAAAATTGTAACTTTTTGCATATCAATGATCAAATAGAGATTTTTTATTTTTTTTTTAAAAAAACTACTATATATCCTATCCAATTGCTGTACAAACAAAAAACACAGTATAACTTACTTTTTTTAATTAGTGTGTTGCATTTTCCACATAAAATTTATTCATGAAAGATAGCACTATAGTATAATATGTAGGCATAATTTGTCATTTCAATTCGTTTTTTTTTTCTTGAACATAATCAAAATATAAAATTAAATCAAACAAAAAGCAGTTTGATTTTATTTTTCAATCTGAGTTATTTTTTATCCAAATCGTGAAATAACATGAAGAAGAGCTCGAAATAGTGGCAAAAAGTAGAAACGCAGCTCAGAAGAGCTTCTCAATCCTCTGCTCTGGACATGGTAGAACCAGAATCTTTAAATTTCAGTCTCCTTCGGTAATCCTCTCTATCTATATTCAACTTTACTTTACTCAAAGCTCCATTTTTGTTGAACTTTCCGATGAATCTAACCCATAAATCAATTAAATCTACATGTTCAAATGGAGAATTACTTATTAATATCAAGAATCTGCAGTCAAGACTGAATTTTTCATCATTGTCATCACCAAATTGTGTCCAAACTATAACAGATTATAGTGGGTCGGCCAGACCCATTTCAAACCCTCTTCACAGCTTTCTACCTAAAATTCAAAATCCCCAAAACATAGTTAGTCTGATATGTTCAGCTCTGAAGAACAGAAACAATGACCATTTGGCACTCCTTCAGAAAACCCTCCAAGATAATGGGCTTATTAGTTATCTCAGTAACAGTGAAATCTCACGGGTACTGTTGAGATGCCAGTCTGATTCATTTAGTGCTCTTGGCTTCTTCAACTGGGTCAAGAATGATTTGGGTGTGAAGCCTAACACTCAAAACTACTGTCTTGTTATTCATATACTGACTTGGACAAGGAACTTTTCACAAGCAATGGAAATTTTGTCTGAATTGGTTGATATGAAGAGAGATGGACTGGAGACTGTGGATATGTTTGAAAGTTTACTTTCATCTAGTGGTTTGTGTAATTGGGACCCTGTTGTGTTTGATATGCTAATTAAGGCTTTTCTCAAGGTGAATATGGTGAAGGATGGATTTAGAGCTTTTAGAAAGACGGTGAAGCATGGAATGTACCCAAGTGTTATTACCGTGAACTGTCTTTTAACTGGTCTTTCAAAGTTGAATTATGGCAAAAAATGTTGGGAAGTTTATACTGAAATGGAAAGAATTGGAGTGCACCCGAATTCGTGCACCTTCAATATATTAACTCATGTTTTGTGCAAGGATGAAGATGTGAACAAGGTCAATGAATTCTTGGAGAAAATGGAAGAAGAAGGGTTTCAACCTGATATAGTTACATATAATACATTAGTTAGTAGTTATTGTAGGAAAGGAAGAATGAAAGATGCAGTTTATTTGTATCAGATTATGTACATTAGAGGCGTATCGCCAGATTTGTTCACATATACTTCTTTGATAAATGGATTTTGTAAAAAGGGAAATGTGAGGGATGCTCATCAGTTATTTCTAAGGATGGCTGACAAAGGGTTAAAACCAGATCTTATTTTGTATAACTCCCTTATTTCTGGTTATTGCAAAGAGGGGATGATGCAAGAAGCACGTTTTCTATTGCATGACATGATTGGAGAAGGAATGTACCCTGATAATTTCACTTGTTCAGTTCTTGTACAAGGATATCAAAAACAGGATAATTTGGTTTCAGCTGTGAATTTAATCACAGAGCTTCAAAGATTTAGATTTGTAGTATCTCATGATATCTACAATTATCTAATTTCTGCTCTTTGTATAGAGAATCGACCATTTGCAGCCAAAGCTCTAGTTGATCGAGTATCTGGTGAAAGATATGAACCTGGCAATATGGTCTATGGGGAGTTGATTGAATCTTTTTGCAGATGCAATTTCCCCGATGAGGCTTTATGCTTGAAGGCAGAGATGGTTTCAAAAGATTTGAAGCCCGATATAGGTACATATAGAGCTATAATTAAATGTTTGTGTAAATTGGGCCGAAGCATGGATGCTAACTCCTTGATGAGAGAGATGATTGATTATGATGTGCCACCTGATACTGAAGTTTGTAGAGCTTTAATAAATGGTCACTGTGTGGAAAACAATTTCCGTGAGGCTGAATCACTGTTAAGCTTCTTTGCTCAAGAATTTAAAATATTTGACATAGTTTGTTACAATGCAATTGCCAGGCTTCTAAGTGGTGAAGGTGATATTGCAAAATTGATGAAATTTCAAGATAAAATGAGGAAAGTGGGTTTTGCACCAAATCAGCTGACATGCAAGTACATAATTGATGGATTACAGAAAGTGGTGAGAGTTCACAATATCAATATCTGATTGCAGTAATGAGGTATACATTTTATATTGGGTCTCCTCCTCTGCTGAATCATTCTTAAATCAGTTGTGAGGAAAAGACTTGACATTGATAGTAATGCATGATTCACCAATTAAATAAGTATTAATGCATGGACTCTTATCTTGTTATGGAGCCAAACTCCGATTTTAAATATTTGGGATCCTGCAGGTTGATGACTGATTGCAGTAGTGTCTAAAAGCATTTTATTAAAACAATAATTCCCTTTTCTTTGGAAAATACTGCTTCATAGACCACTCGATGCATTTATTTGGAGAAATCTTGTGAAAGATAATTATGTTGTTCTAGGAAAATGTTCTTGATGCCATGCCTACGTATATGATGTCCTTTCCTATCCTTGCAAGTGTAGTGAAGAGACTAGATACATGGAGAAGGAATTTCCTTTGGCGAGGTAGCAGTGAAAATAGAAGAATCCATCTGGTTGGGATATACTTGCAACCATCAAGAAGGAAGGAAGGGGGACTGGAATTAGGAACTTGAAACTACAAAACTGAAGCCTGACGATTAAGAGGCTGTGGTTGTAATGGCAAATGAAAAAAATTCATGTAGTATTTGCTAAGAACTGCTCACAGGTTTGACCTCTATTGACCCTTTTAAAACATACTTCTTAATCCTTTTGTATGATTTCCTATAACGTGTGCTGATTGAGTTTTACCTTACCGTGGTTATTGCTCGAGAGATTCTGGAACGATTTGATTGGGATTTAAATCCTTCTAGGTTTTTCTATGTTTATTTTACCCTCGAGCACATTGCTTCATCTGTCTCAAGATGAATTTCAGATTTAAATTTTTTATTTTTCCTGGCACACTTAACTTTTGACTGCCTGATTAGCTTAAAGTTAAAGGACATATAGTTCTACTTTAAAACAAGCTGCATCCCAATGTGGGAGAGTTCGTTTTCGGAGCAACATTAGATGTTGGGAAATATAGAGTCTAATTTTGGCTCGGATGGTATAACAAAAAAGGTGAAAGATTTTGACACAGAGATTCTGCTAATACTCTAGGTTGTAAACTCTCTTCTGGTTGTTATTCATTTACATGTTTTGACAACTCATACTAACAATAGTTACTAAAAGAAGGAACTACCATATAAACAAAATTTCTGCATTCCAAATGAAATGTATTAACAGGCCCTTATATCACAGTTTCTATTTCAAAGTCTGCACCATGAATGCATTACATATTATGTGGTGTCAGTCCAGATGTCATTCAGAGAACTCTCCAAATGTAATATCTTTTTCTTTGGGCAGTTAAGTCTTTGGTGACAATAATTTTCTCCATAAGATGGTATTGCTGCAGTGGATCTCAAATGACTTTAGCTTCTTTACTGAAAGGTGCTTGGATTCACACATCTTGAGACACAGTCACACAGAGGTTCTTGATCTCAATGTTTCAGAAATAGAGGATCAATCACTTCTGGGTACAGGGTTATGAAATCTGAAGCTATCTTATTTGCAGAGGGATTGACATTGATTTCTCTTAGAGTTGAACTTAAGATCCTCAGTACAAGAGCCACAGATCAAGTTTGAATTATACACTCACTGGTTCTTTGTGTATTGTTTTCAGCTGTTTAGGGTTCCTTCATAGGTGACCTAAATTTTGTAAGAAAATTTCCATTCTAAATTCAACTCTGCCTAATTTGCCTCACTGCCTTTTTACCTTTTGTCTTTTCTGAATTTGATTAAATTTTTTGATAAACAAATGATAAGAGAAGGTTTGATCATTGGATTGTGTGTTATTGCTGTATTATGTTTAAGCTAGTTTATACAAGAAGCCTTGCAGCTATGTCAATATGGTTCATACAGATAAAGGAATTATTTTATAGAAGTCCTTTAATGAAATTTCAATTTAATTAGCTAAAAGTACTCTTAATGCCCGAGTATGTGGTCCAGACTGGTGAATCCGATGAGATGTAATAATCAAATTGTCCTTATTAGCCAGTGTTGTTGGTTGGAACAAATAATGTACAAAGTTTTTTGTGTGATAAGTATTATTTCTGACATGTTTTCAGAATGTGCACAAATTTCAAGAATTATCAATGGATGGCTAAAAAAGGTGTCAAAAATCAATGGTCAGATCCTGCTTCTATTGAATTGGAAGTCACCTGCATTTGCCAGTTAATCACTTAATTGTGAAGATTTCCGTTAATATCGAAAGTACAGACCTTTGCTTCTATCCATTGGTTTTAATACAAAAGGAGGAAAAAAATGGAAAGCTTTTTCAGATTTAAAGTTGATCTTGAGATGCAGATGCACAAATGGGGAGGTAGAACTTCCTTTAAGATTTTCCTTTGTCAGGAATCTCATCTCAGCCTCTCTATCTTCACAAGGTAGGGGTAAGGCTGCGTACACCCCACCTCCCCAGACCCCATTTGTGGGATTACACTAGGTATATTGTTGTTGTTGTAGGGATCTCATCTCATAACTAGACCTTGTACCTCGCTGTTCAAGAGTTTATACATTGTTGAAGTTGATGTATCTATCTGCTTATATGTGATGTGTCTGTTATCCTTTCATATCTTTTCTTTTCACCTATCACAATTTTGCTTTCTCTTTGTCTATACTTGTTTTTAAAAATTTATTTACATTCTATTGTAGAATACTATGGAAGCAAGAATCTATGAATGCAATACTAACTAGTTGGGACCTGGCCTAGTTGTCTTTGTTAAACTTAGATTAGCCTGGACATGGATAATTGTAAGACTTATAGATCCACAAGCTTTATCAAACCCCAAACTTGTGTTAAAAGACAAAACATTAGAATCTCGGTAACCCTTGTTCCCTACTGATATTGAGTTGAAGCTAGTTCCTGGTAAAGCTATATAGAGGATTCATAGCTTGTTCCATATAGGTTGTGGTTGAAGTATAGTAGCTTGATTGATTTGTGTTTTTTTTTCTCTTTTCAAGCCAAGATATAATTGGATCTGTCTTCTGCTCTATTTTCCTCATGCTTTTACCTGGTCTTTCTCATTTGCAGAGACTCCTGTACCTCATGAATTTACTCCAATTATGACTAAATTCAGGATATTTGAAATTTGGGCCTTATCACTGCTATTGCACTTCTTGTTTAAGGTTGCTATTTGATACACTGACCCACTTCAAATGATACTAAAGGCAATGTTCTATATGTATACACTTCCATAGCTGCATCCACGCTCTATATCCATATTAGGGTGTCTCATCAGTCTCCGTCAGCTATTCATGTTGATAGTTTTACCTGTTGATGGAAAATCTGCCAAAGCCCTTGGTCAACTGAGTTCTTAAATTGGTCTTGGAGGTTCAGAACCATGAAATTTCCAGTGCAAGTGGAATAAGTGAATGACCCCTAGCACTCGCTCCGGTGAATGTAATCGTTTACTTTAATGACACAAGTGATATTCTCAAGATACTTAAGTAATAAGTCCTAATAGTTACCAGTTGTCGAAGCCCATCTTACATAATTTTTTTTTTGAAACTGGTAACGTGACTCATCTTACGTTAACTTTTCATTTCCCTTGATATATATTGTGTCAAACAGGTGTAACGTGGGTATTGGTACTAAATAAAGATCCTTCAAAATACACTAAAAGTTGAACTTATGCGACCAAATACTTATCTGTTGCATACTTGTATGCAGGTTCAAAGCATCATAGGTTGAAGCCTAAGTTTTTAATGTTTAGTTCTCTAGTTTGTGTAGCAGGAACAACAACAAATGCTCTTCACAAAACTATATCCTAAGTTGTGGGCTTCTGTATCAAGCACCTATAATAACCCTTAAAAGCTAGTCTCTTACAAGCATAATGACAATTTTTTTTAGCATTTTAGCACAATAAATATTAGTAGCAAATTTTTAGAAAAAAAGGTGATAATTAAGTTTTGTAAGAGACTTTTATATTCATCATTAGGGAGTATAACCTTCTATTAACACTCACTTATGGGAGTGATAATAGTAGCTGTACTGTTTGGACATGATTAAGTCTCAGACTCTTTCATCAAACCAAGCTAGATCTCCTTATATTATATCACTTGAGTTGAAATCTATAATATTCAAACAAATGATTTCCTGAACATGAATGTGATCTTTGGCAGACCATTCTTAAAGTTATGAGAATCTAAAAGTGTTTCAATTTTCAATCAAATCACACAGACCTATTGCCTTTGATGAATGCTCGGTCTGGCAGCAGCAGAAGTTATGCAGTCAAAGTTTGAGGATACCTGATATGTCAATGAGTTTATCCATTCCAACAGAAAATGAATGTTGGTGGAATCTGTTTAAATTGTCGCAGTTCTATGAAATTACCTTTTGCTCGTCGCATTTCTATGGAGTTATTAGTCAGAACTATTCAGCATTTGGCTGTTCAGTTTTGGGTTTTCAAGACAGGTATCTCACTTGTGTTCCTTTTGAATGCGTATAGGAGTTCGTAGTTGGTACTACAACAGCTATCGAAGTTAGAGTGCTTAACAGCTCTGAACTCGTTCAATAATCTAGTTTATAAGGATTAAAGTTTTTTGATATGGTTTAGATGGTGAAATATCAAAAAAAAATTGTTGTCCCTCTATGTAGTAGGGTAAGTTATTGAGGTTTCACTATCTTTGCTTTAGGGACCCGAAGTTCAAGACATTCCTGCTATATGGCGTGGGGCTAGAAATGGGAGCTTGGAATTACATGGTGCCAACCACCTCAGTTACTCACTAGTTGCCATCACATAAAGGCTGAAGGAAACCCGCATTGAGATTACCTCTCTAGGTAACTAAAAGAGCAAGCTTCCAGGAAAGAAATTAATCATATTCTTGAGAGTACAACTTTAGCTTGGGGGGTGGGGGGCATCTTTCTTTTAGATTTATTATTTTCTTTTTTAGAGTGGCTTAGCCCTTATATTAACTTCACGATGTACATCAGTGGTTAAAGATACATTAAGTGGAAAATGAGTGTTGTTTGAGTTAGATGTAGCAAATGAATAGAGAGATGTATAAATTGTTTTTAATTCTTCAGATTAGAATTATATTTGTCCACATAAAGTGGTTGTTAGACCAATTATGTCGTATGGAGCATAGTGTTGGTCGGTCAAGAACTCGCATGTTCAAATGATGAAAGTAACTGAAATGAGGATGTTGAGATGGATGTGTGGGCATACTAGGTGAGATAGGATTAGGAAGAGATATTTGGGACAAGGTGAGAGTTACCTCTGTGGTGGATATGATGAGGGGTGCTAGATTGAGATGGTTGGGGCATGTAACAGATGCCTCAATGAGAAGGTGAAAGGTTTGTTTTGGTGGGTCTCAGAAAGGTGGAGATAGGTCGAAAAAGTATTGGAAGGATGTAATTAGACAAGACATGACACACCTGCAGCTTACCAAGGACATGATCCTAGATAGGAGGATATGGAGGTCAAGGATTAGGGTGGAATATTAGTAGATAATAGAGTGTTGTCGAGTTTTCTTTGTTAGTAGTTTAATTAGTACTCTCTTATTACCGTTTTCTTCTATTTTAATCTTCACCTGTTGTTTCTTCTACTTCGTTATTGTACTATATGTTTCTTCTACCTGTGGTTTTTTTCACTACTGTATTTTCTTTTCTTATTAATTTGGATATACTCTACTTGACTTGAGGGTCTATTAGAAACAACTTTCTACTCTCACAAGCCTGTAAGGCTGTGCACACACCACCCTTCCAAGATCCCCTCTCGTGGAATTGATTTCACTAGGTATTATGTTGTTGTTAAGTGACATGGTAACTCCATGACATGATAAGAGGAACTAAGACAAACCAAAGACAAGAAAACATAGATTTAAGTACTTGTTTAAGTTGTACGACTTTGTATGGCATCCTAAGAATTGATGGAGTTGAGGGCCCAAACCGTTCTTACTCGCAAGAAGGGCGCTTAGTGCACTATATTGAGATACAAGATTAGCACAAGTGCCAAATAGAGTGGCAAACAAATCTATTCTGTGTATTTTGTTTGTGTCTTTTAAATTCAAATTGATTTGTTTATTCTTTTTTTCCCTCAGAGATGAGGAAGGGGACTTGAACCAGCAGGCATAAGCACAGTCCTTCAACCGTTACAGGAAAGAATTGGGACAATACATCCGAATGGGACATGGAAATCTATACAGCAATCAAGGTAGTAGGTCCCATTGCTTCCTCACCACCCACCTCCTTATTATTATTGGATATCACAATCCCCTAAAACTCCCGAAATTTTAGTTCCAAAAATAAAATATTTGCCTGCATGGATTCATGTACATACAGTGTGAATTTGCTAAAGCCGTGTGGTGATTGGTTATTGCTTCAAATTGAAAAAAAAAGGGACAAAAATGAGAGTAGTGAATAAATTGGGAGTAATGTAGAGCTCATACATTTCGTGGTGATCTTAAATGAGTTTGCAGATTGTGAAATGAATGAAGTTAGGAGGACCCCGCTTATTTACTGTGTCTTTGTTTTTAAAATTTGTCCTGCATTCTCATTTATGTCTGTGTGCAGGTTGCAGTATATGCCATCTAATGCATCTCTCCATTTGCCCTTAATAATAAAACATTTCGTTTCCCTATTGGAGTACTAAGTTTTACTTACTTCCACTTGGACAAAAGATTTTTAAAAAGAGGAAAGGGTAACTTCTTTTCTTATCGTCCACCAACTTTTGAAATAAAATTGAAATTTTCTTTGAGAAAGTATGAAAACTCAAATTTGGAAATTCTCTATAGTTGACAACAGAAAAGTTGGTGATAAGCTTACTGTGTAAAGTTAGGATTATGGACATTTAATTTTGACTTTATCCCACATTTTGTGTCTCAAGTTTGAGTTTTACTTGTCAAATTAGTCTATTTTAAGAGTAACAATCAATTAATTGAATTTTGAACTAACTGGGGTTTTTATGAATCCTTTATATCCATTGTGTTCTATTTGCATACTTATTGACCTAAAAATGATAAAATAATGCATTTTAAGATAAGTTAGATGCTTCGTACCATTATTCTTGGAGTTAGATACAATCTCAACATGACTGAGAAGAATCCGAACAAGTCCTAATTAGCTGGTGTCACCCATGTGGATCCTTTATTTCTAACGTTGTACTTTTAGGTTGATTTATGTTGATTTTGAAAGATATTAGCTCTTTTGAGACAATTTTTCTATGTGATTTTATATCTACCTCAATTATTTTTGGTCACACTTAATTATCATCACATCATACCTACGGAGCGATTTGGTTGGAGGTAGGTGTTGAAATGATAGATCATAACAGGCATCTTACCAGTCATCTATCTATGCTCTTTGTACCTAATCTAATGCGGTCATTTTATTTCTTTGATATTGTATTTTCATATATCCATCTCCATATCTGGATTTTACGACTCTTATCTTGTAGATAGATGTGTTGGGCACTAGAAGCCCAATATTGAACCCTATAACATTACTGGTTTCACAACTAGTCTACTAAACGTTTCAAGTTTGATAGATATATTCATCCAATTGTATAACAGCACTCTGACAATGCTTCACCAGTTTTACGGTCTTATTTTTATTTCGTGTTAATTAAGTATTCATCTATTATGCCATTTTTCTGGACGAATTAGCTTACATATATGAATTGGGTGCATTTAGGCACCAGAATCCCTTTTAGTCCCACGTTACATTTGTTCTTCTTATGAGGATAAAACTTGCAACGTGCATTTCTTGTGTCTTATTTCAGCTTAACCTAAAACCTTACTCTCTAGGGCCCTTCATAATTTTCATCTTTGGTTTATTCACTTTATTGCTTTGCTAATTTGCTAACTATCTTAATATCGTATGCAATTAACATGCATCACGTACCTTATCCCAATAGTATATACTTTTAGTTTGCCCCTCCAACAAGGGTAAAGAAGCATGGATTCAAGGGACATCCCAGATGCAAACCTGTGGTGGTTGGGAAGCTTCATTATCTCTGTCTCCGCTTCATCGTACATATTAAATCAATGTATTTGGACAGCTAAGATATACCTCCTAGTAGAGACGTATAGTGAAATACATAGAAGCGGAGCAAAGAAAGTTTAGCACCAGAAGGTCTAGGTTAGCTAATTTACCTAGGGAGGTATGAAAATTTAGAGCTATGGAAACTTAAAAGATACTGGAAAATCGTGAAAGGTCTTACACAATTTATCACAAACAATAAACATAAGCTATTTTGGTGACTTGCACCAAATTTGTTAGATTATAGGTCGAATAAGGTATGATATTAGATGATGTCTCCTCTCTTTCCTACTTCCTTACTATCCCCCAAAACTCGTATCAAATATGGGTATTTAACACTAAGAATACAGTATGTTGCAAGATCCTGAAGATATATGTGGCCAGTATCATTTCTGTTGTCTGCTAAAGCAATTTGAGTACTGTGCTGGAAAAAACAACAGTAGCCATTCTGTGTGACAACGATATATATAATGATGGTATGATGAATTCTAGTTAAATATATATTTTTCGTTATTACTTTACGTCTTAGTTAATTTCAGTGTTGGTTGTGGCAACTAGCAAGTACCTTCTAGCTCCTTCATCCTTGTTGCTCTAATGAGAGGTGCATGCATGCAGACAAAGTATAATGCGTGCACAGTGAAAGAGAGAGCTGGAAAGGGTTGGTGAGGATACTAAATGTGAAAGGTGATTTCTCATACTAGAAAATACTGTAGGTGTAAAAAGACATTATTTTGTTTCGACGGTGAATAACGACGCTCAACTTACTAGTGATATTGTCTGATCAGAGTTTATACTCGTACGCCTTTAAAATGTGTCACTAGGGTTAGTAAGACTTATATACCAAGCATCTCTTGTGTTTTGCCGATGTGAGATACTTATTCTAAACTAGGATATCATATACACTCTGTATCGAGGTTCTCTCGATTTGTCTAAACTCAATTGAACTCTAACCAACCATCGATAAGACTGACATAGGAATTGATATGATGATATCATTTGTGACGTCCAATCCACTAGTGATATTGTTCGCTTTGAATTTAGATCAACACAACTTTAAAACACATCACTAGGATGTAAGACCTCATGCCCAACATATCTTGTGTATTTTTCCGATGCAGGACACTCTTATCCTAAGATAGAATGTCATGTTACCTCTTACAACAGAGTAGAGTATTAATGTGTAAAAGTTGTTCTACACTAGAGAGTCATTAAATTCTTTATCTAGGAGTGAATCTTTTCATGGGTGAACTCTTTATTGATTGTTACCACATGCAGTAGTTATCTTTTTTGGGTGATTTTACTGGCAGTGAAGAAATGTGTCCTTCTCTTGTTCCGCATTTGTCATAAAACGCACTCCTATGCGTAATAACTCATCACTGCATTTACTCCTCCTCCGCCTTTGAGGCTTGAGAAGAGAAGAGAAATGTGTCCTTGTCTATGGTGAAATATAAAATTTCCAAGTTGGTCTTTCATCATAAAATGGCACGGAAATGCCGTGTCTGCGCATTGAAAGCTCAAATTTAAGCAATGTCTCAAGAGACAAGTTGCAGATCTTTCCCTCTTGGGGCCCTATCACACTATTCTTCCGTCATCTTCTTCCATCTCCAACATTTAATTTACTCCTACCAATTTTGTCGCCTTTCATTTACGCGTATCTCGAAAACTAATACTCACTTTCTGCTTTTTCTTCTTTCTCTATCTCAAAACTCCTGTTACCTATCCTCCATCTGCACGGAGGCCGGAGCGTTCACTCGAACTCAGTTACTTTTGACACTAATCTTTAATATTCATTATTAGTGAAATAACCTTTTATCTAAGCTTCAAATTTTAGCTGTTTCTCTCGTGATCTCTCACTCACATATTAATTTTTGTCACTTTACCTAACTTTTTCTGGAGCATGGGTGCACACTTGAGAAAAAATAGATAATGGAATAATGTATTAAGTAAGAACTGATTCCTAGTTTTCTAGGTAAATAACTCAACATGATTTAGCCTTCTTGTCACATGGATGTCAACAAATATAATATATACATAAAATACTTAATTTTAGGTGGGACCATGAGTTTATGTGCCTCGTATTTTACCTTTAAAGTTGCCACTGGACATTAGAATAATTTCGATATCTAATAGCAACCTATTTGAAGGGAATATTAAGTGAATTACTTTACTTTGGCACAAATTTTGTATTCTCTTAAAACTCATAAGCTTCATATTCCAGCTCTACCTCAACTTTATCTCCCCTTCTAACATTAACATTTCTCCTTTTTTTTAAAAAAAAACTACTACTGCAAGTCTTCTTGGCCTTTGCAGGTACAAAATAACAACTATTCATACTAACAAATGTGATATGATTGATAGCTCTAAAAATAGAATAGTTAGCCTACTGTGACATTTAAATCTTCCAGGAACATGTTTTGTATTTTGTAGCAGGGGAATAATCACGGAATTTACGTTTGAGGTTCTTCTACATTAAAAATAACTAAAAATTACACAAATACACGACATTTATAAATTTAATTACTATTAGTCCCTACCATTTACAAAAATTACTAAAATTCTCGTATTTTGCTATTTCGTTGATACATGATACACAATTATAAACTATCAGTTAGTTTCACTGATACCTAAAAAAATTAAATAATCAATTAATTACTGATACGTTTTTTAATGTTTTCAGTATATTCAAACTGATATAGTCTAATTTTTAATAACTAATACACGCATATCATCAATAATCCTAAAATTTCGCATTGTATCAATGCATATTTTTATGTATTGACGTTTTCCCAAAAACTAGAGATTTTTAGTAATTTTAGAAAGAATTAGTTTATATTGAAATTGAGCCTATAAAGTATGAGATTTCTATAATTTGCCCTAAAAATAATACGTACTCTTTCTGCTCGCTTTTACTTGTCACTATTTCGCTTTTTGAGATCAATTTGATGAAACTTCAAAACTAAATTGAAGTAGTTAAATTTAATTTTTAAAATTTAGATGGTTGAAAATTATACTAAAAATGTTATAAGTTGTAATCTTTCTCATATTAATATACGGGAAAAAATACAAATTCATATAGTTTGGCTTTGATAAATGAAGTAGTGACTAGTAAAATATATCGTAATAATTTAATAAGAGAAAACAAATCAAAAAAGAGAGAAGACATTATTCAACTTTTTTATATATGTGTAACACATTGTTTTTGGGTGACGTCTTCTTTTAAAAAAGGGGAGATAAACTAGAAAGTAAAGAAGAATTTATATAAAAATCAATTGGATCTCAAAGTTGAAATAAATAAAGATGTATATAAATTTATTAGTTGGAATGTATAAAACAAGTTTGAAACCACGTTATTCAAAGGCAGAGCTAAGTGGAGGTTCGT
This sequence comes from Solanum aculeatissimum, assembly GCA_038996855.1. NCBI lineage: Eukaryota > Viridiplantae > Streptophyta > Magnoliopsida > Solanales > Solanaceae > Solanum > Solanum aculeatissimum. Next base: position 912 of record JBCEWC010012637.1, on the reverse strand, counting down.
GGGTTCGAACGAATGCAATATTTTTTTTTGTAAACTCTGCATATGTATTAGAAAAATATGTTTTGTAATATTTTTATCTTCTTTAGAACTCCCAAACTCCTAATTCTAGCTACGCCTATAACATTACTTATATATAAACTCTCACCTTGTTGGTGAGGATTCGACCCTCCACAACTCATTTCCATTATATATATATATATATATATATATATATTAAATTACTCAGACAATTAAATGCCACTGGGTATTTTCGTTTTGTCTCCATCTATTGTTTAAAAAAAAGTAGTGGCAAGCTTGACATTAGTTGAAATCATTCACTGCTAATTTAAAAAATGCTTTGATATATTCAATAAGAATTCATATAAAAAATTCAGGTTAGAAATGCGTATTATCATATTATGTCTGCAGTAAGTAGGGTGTTTAAGGTTATTAGTTAAAAGCAAACTTAAATTAATTTAATTTATTTTGTAAATTATTTAAATTAAATTAAATACTCCTATAATGTACATTTATCCATTTTGATTATTATCGATTTTGATTTAATTTAATTTGATTATTAATTATACACAAAAAGATAGGAAAATAGAAAAGGAAAAATTACTTAAGCGGATCCTTTTTAATAAATAATTACTTATTTTAGTGATACTTTTTATTTATTACCATTTATAGCAATATATAACAATACTATGATAATCTGCACTTTGTATTAAAAGTGAATTATGAATTCAATATAAATCTGCATTTGTATTAAAAGAGAATTATGCATTCAATATAAACGTATTAAAAGTGAATTATGCATTCAATAACTTGCATTAAATATGTTTTATAAATAGTTTCTGTAATATGAATTAAATTTGTATTATAAATGTTTTAGAAGTGTTCAGTGAAAATAAATAGTTCTCTGTAATATGA
>JBCEWC010012636.1:0-15700 GCA_038996855.1 Solanum aculeatissimum | reverse complement strand
TTTCGGAGAGGGAGCCTGAGAAACGGCTACCACATCCAAGGAAGGCAGCAGGCGCTCAAATTACCCAATCCTGATACGCAGAGGTAGAGACAATAAATAACAATATCGGGCTCTATGAGTCTGGTAATTGGAATGAGTACAATCTAAATCCCTTAACAAGGATCCATTGTAGGGCAAGTCTGGTTCCAGCAGCCGTGGTAATTCCAGCTCCAATAGCGTATATTTAAGTTGTTGTAGTTAAGAAACTCGTAGTTAGTCTTTGGGATTGGTCGGCCAATCTGCCCTAGGTGTGCACCAGTTATCTCGTCCCTTCTGACGGCGATGCACTCCTGGCCTTAATTGGTCTGGCCGTGCCTCTGGCGCTGTTACTTTGAAGAAATTAGAGTGCACAAAGCAATCCTACGCTCTGTATACATTAGCATGGGATATCATTATTGGATTTCGGTCCTATTACATTGACCTTAGTGATCAGAGTAATGATTAACACGGACAGTCGGGGGGATTCATATTTCGAAGTTAGAGGTCAAATTCATGGATTTATGAAAGATGAACAACTACGAAAGCATTTGCTAAGGATATTTTCATTATTCAAGAACAAAAGTTAGGGGCTCGTAGACGATCAGATACCATCCTAGTCTCACCGGGTGGATACGTGCTTCTTTCTGAACCAAAACGACTCTTGGCAATGGATATCACGGCTCTCGCATCAATGAAGAACGTAGAAAATCTTGATACATTTTGTGATTTGCGAAATCCCAAGAACCATCAAGTTTTTGAATGCAAGTTGTGCCCGAAGACATTAGGCCGAGGGAACGTCTGCCAGGGCATCACACATCGCGTCACCCCCTGTACGCCGCAAGGCATCACAGGAATGGATACTGGCCTCCCGTACGGCTCAAGCACGCGGCTCGCCTAAATGCGAGTCCACGTAGATGGATGAATTGGCATCTGGTGGTTGTAACTCAACTCTCTTTGTGTCGCGGCCACAGCCCGTCTCGTGTGTGGACTCCCCAACCCTCCCAGCGCTCAGGCGCTCCGACTGCGACCCCAGGTCAGGCGGGATTACCCTCTGAGTTAATGCATATCAATAAGCATAGGAAACGAAACTTACAAGGATTCCCCTAGTAATGGAGAGCGAACCGAAAACAGTCCAACCTTAGAATCGGGCAGCTCTATCGTCTCAATTGTAGTCTGGAGAAGCGTCCTTAGCAACGACCAGGTCCACGTCCCCTGGAAGGGCATACCAGAGAGGGTAAGAGCCCCGTTATGCCCGGACCCTATCACACCACGAGGCGCTGTCTACGAGTCAGGTTGTTTGGGAATGCAGCCAAAATTGAGCGGTGAATTCCGTCCAAGGCTAAATACTGGCAAGAGACCGATAGCGAACAAGTACCACGAGGGAAGGATGAAAAGGACTTTGAAAAGAGATTCAAAGAGTGCTTGAAATTTTCGGGAGGGAAGCGGATAGGGGTCGGCGATGCGCCCCAGTTGGATGTGGAACGGTGACGAGTCGGTCCGTCGATCGACTCGGGCGTGGACCAGTATAGATTGGAGGGGCTGCCAAAGCCCAGGACTTCGATATGCCCGTGGATCACCGTCTTCTTGATCGTGGCAGGCTGCACACGCCTTCAGTGTGCTTCGGCATCTGCCCGCTCCAGATGCTAGCCTGTGGGCTCCCCATTCGACCCGTATTGAAACACGAACCAATGCGTCTGAAATGTGTACGAGTCAATGGGCAAGTAAACTCGTAAGGCAAAAGGAAACTGATTAGTGGGATCCCCTCGAGGGGTGCACCACCGACCGACCTTGATCTTCTAAGATAGTTTCGAGTGTGAGCATATTTTTTGGGACCCGAAAGATGGTAAACTATGCCTGAGCAGGGCGAAGCCAGAGGAAACTCTAGTAGAGGCCCGCAATAATACTAGCGTGCAAATTATTCTTCTAACTTGGGTATAGGGGTGAAAGACTAATCGAACCATGTAGTAGTTGGTTCCCTCAAAAGTTTCCCTCAGGATAGTTGAAGCTCGCGTGCGAGTTCTATCGAGTAAAGCCAATGATTAGAGGTCGCGGGGGCGTAATTCCCTCGACCTATTCTCAAACTTTAAATAGGAAGGATAGCGCGACTTCTTCGTTGAGCCGCACCATGGACTCAAGAGCTCCAAGTAGGCCATTTTTGGTAAGCAGAACTGGCGATGCGGGATGCATCGAAAGCCGAGTTACGATGCCAAATTTCGCACTAACCTAGATCCACCAAAGGGTGTTGGTCGATTAAGACAGCAGGACGGTTGTCATGGAAGTCAAAATCCGCTAAGGAGTGTGTAACAACTCACCTGCCGAATCAACTAGCCCAGAAAATAGATGGCGCTTAAGCGCGAGAACTCCACCCGACCGTCGGCGCAAGTGCAAGGCCGCGATGAGTAGGAGGGTGCGGCAGTCGCTGCAAAGCTTTAGGCCTGAGCCCGGGCGGAGCGGTCGCCGGTGCAGATCTTGGTGGTAGTACCAAATATTCAAATGAGAACTTTGAAGGACGAAGAGGGGAAAGGTTCCATGTGAACGACACTTGCACATGGGTTATTCTATCTTAAGGGTCGGGGGAACCCCGACATATAGCGCATTTTGTGCGTACTCCGAAAGGGAATCGAGTTAAAATTCCTAAACCGAGATGTAGCGATTGACAGCAACGTTAGGATGTTCGGAGATGTCGGCAGGAGCCTCAAGAAAAGTTATCTTTTTTGTTTAACACCCTGCCCACCCTAGAATCGTCTCAGCTGGAGGTAGTGTCTAACGGCTGGAAGAGCACCATCCGTCGCGTGGTTTCTGGTGCGCTCCCGGCAGTTCTTGAAAACTTGGAGGACCGAATGTCGTCCACGCCCTGTCGTACTCATAATCGCATCAGGTTTCCAAGGTGAACAACCTCTGGTCGATAGAACAAAGTAGGCAAGGGAAGTCAGCAAAATGGATCCATAACTTTGGGAGAACGATTGTCTCTGAGGGATGGGCGTGGGGGTCCCAGTCCCAAACCCATTGTCTATCAGTGGACTGCTCGAGTTGCTCCCGCGGAGAGAGAGGGTCGGCGCGTACTAGTCGAAGGACGAACTAGGAATGGTTCCTTCTGGGGCCTTCCCCGGGCGTCGAACAGCCGACTCAGAACTAGTACGGAAAAGGGAAATCCAATTGTTTAATTAAAACAAAACATTGCGATGGTCCCAACGGATGCTCACGCAATGCGATTTCTGCCCAGTGTTTTGAATGTCAAAGTGAAGAAATTTAACCAAGCGTGGGTAAACGGCGGGAGTAACTACGACTCTCTTAAGGTAGCCAAATGCCTCGTCATCTAATTAGTTATTCCCATGAATGGATTAAGGAGATTCCCACTGTCCCTGTCTACTATCCAGTGAAACCACAACCAAGGGAACGGGTTTGGCATAATCAGCGGGGAAAGAAGACCCTGTTGGGCTTGACTCTAGTCCGACTTTGCGAAATGACTTGAGAGGTATAGTATAAGTGTGAAATGATTTAACTTGTGAAATTACTTGAAATGACTTGACTCTAGTCCGACGTAGTGACGGAAGTGTCGTAGTGGCCGCCTTGAAGTACAATTTCCATCGCGCAGTGGGTAGAATCCTTTCCAGATGACTTAAATACGCGATGGAGTATTGTAAGTGGCAGAGTGGCCTTGCTTCCATGATCCACTGAGATTTATCCCTTTGTCGCTCCGATTCGTTCCCCCCACCCTTCCGATCCAATCATTTTCCAACTCTTATAAAGAGAGGTTAGGGGACATCTTCGGAAAGCAAGGAATCATGCATTGCATGGGCATCGAAAATCACATCCTCTGAGAAAACTCGCTAAGTCTCAAAACCATCTGTGCACGTCCACGAAGGACTTGTGCCCAATAGGGACGCCCAAAATCAATCGGAGATTTTTCGTGCCCCGTAGTGCATTTCTAATGCCTAAGACATGACAACGATGATGTCGTGTCAACCGACGAGGGCGAACCAAGAGGCATGGACGACCAACATTGGTAGTGTTCGGGCGACCTCGGCACTACCGTACGCGCATCGGCCGGGTGGGCCTGCACACAGGCCAGGAGGACATGCCCAGCGCTCGGGCGGCATCGAGAATCACATCCTCCGAGAGAACATGCTAAGTCTCAAAACAATCCGTACACATCCACGAAGGACATATGCCCGATGATAATGCCAAAATCAATCGAAGGTTTTTCGTGCCTCGGAGTGTATTTCTAATCCCCAAGACATGTCGAGGACGACGTCGTGCCCACCGAAGAGGGCGAACCAAGAGGCGTAGTAGAGGGCAAACGTCGGCAACGTCTGGGTAACATCGGCACTAGCTTGTGCACATCGGTCGGGTGGGCCTGTGCACAGACCGGGCGGATATGCCCAGTGCACGAGCGACCTCGGCAGAGCCTGGCACGCATGGGCGACCTCAAAAATGCCTAGCGTGCATGGGCTGGCGGACATGAGAAGCGTAAGGGAGACCTCGGCAGTGCCTGGTGAGCATAGGCCTGCCGACATGTCCAGCACATCGAGCGGTTCGTATATGGGTTTGGGTTACTCTTCGGGTTGGTAACATGCGACATTGTACAAAATTCAAAAGAGCGTATTCACGAGAGCATGCATTACATCACATGCGTTTAGATACTTCTGTTATTTAATATTCTTGAATTCTATATTATTCGTACTAATATACACTCAATTATTAGTTTGGATTTGGATCGACCTGTTATTCGAGTTTCTAGCGGTTCGAATTCAGGTCGGCTCGTTAATTGGGTTTTGAGCAGTTCGGATTTATGTCGGCCCGTTATTGGGGTTTCGAGCGGTTCAGATTGGGGTCGAGTCTTTATTCGGGGTTCAAGGGGTTCGGATCCTGGTCAGCCCATTATTCGAGTTTCGAGCGGTTTGGATTCGGGTTTGGGTTATTATTCAGGTTGGAACATGCGATGTTGCACAAAAATCAAAAGAGCGTATTCATGAGTGCACGCATTACATCACATGCGTTTACATAACTTCTGTTATTTAAAATTCTTATATGTTATATTATTCGTACTAATATACACTCGATTAATAGTTTTGATTCTAGTCGTCCTGTTATTCGAGTTTTGAGCAGCTCGAATTTGGGTTGGCTCGTTATTTGGGTTTTGAGCAGTTTGGATTCGAGTCGGCCAGTTAATTGGGTTTTGAGCAGTTTGGATTAAGGTTTAGGTTACTATTCAGGTTGGTAATATGTGACGTTGCACAAAAATCAAAAAAGCGTATTCATGAGTGCACACATTACATCACATGCGTTTACACTACTTCTTTATATAAATTCTTGTATGTTGTATTCTTTGTACTAATATAGACTCGATTATTAGTTTGGATTTGGGTTCGGCCTGTTATTCGGCTTTTGAGAGGTACGAATTTTGGTCGGGTCGTTATTTAGGTTTCGGGAAGTTCGCATCCGGGTCAGCCCGTTATTGTGTTTCGAGCGGTTTAGATTCAGGTCAGACCGTTAATCAGGTTTTGAGTGGTTTGGATTCGAGTTGGGTCTTTATTCGGGTTTGGGTTACTATTTGAGTTAGTCACATGCGACGTTGTACAAAAATCAAAAGAGTGTATTCATGAGTGCAGACATTACATCACATGCGTTTACACTACTTTTGTAATTTAAAATTCTTTTATGCTATATTATTCGTTTTAGTATACACTCGATTATTAGTTTGGATTCGGGTCAGGCTGTTATTCCGATTTCGAGCGGTTCGAATTTGGGTCAGCTTGTTATTCGGGATTTAAGCATTTCAGATCTGGGTCGGCCCGTTATTAGGGTTTTGAGTGGTTAGAATTCGAGACGGCCCGTTGATCGAGTTTCGAGCGGTTCAAATTTGGGTAGGGTCTCTATTCGGGTTTTGAGGGGTTCGAATCCTGGTCGGCCCATTATTCGGGTTTCAAGCGGTTCGGATTTGGGTGGGTCACCTGCGACATTGCGCAAAAATCAAAAGAGTGTATTCTTGAGTGCACGCATTACAACACATGCGTTTACACTACTTCTGTTATTTAATATTCTTGTATGCTATATTATTCGTACTAATATACACTTGATTATTATTTTTGATTCGGGTCGGCCTGTTATTCGGGTTTCGAGCAGTTCGAATTCGGGTCGGCTCGTTATTTGGGTTTTGAGCAGTTTGGATTTGGGTCGGCCCGTTATTAGGGTTTCGAGCGGTTTGGATTTGGGTCGGCCCGTTGATAGGGTTTCGAGCGGTATGGATTTGGGTCGAGTGTTTGTTCGAGTTTTGATGGGTACGGATCTCGGTCGACCTATTATTCGAGTTTCGAGCGGTTCAGATTTGGGTTTGGGTTACTATTCAGGTTGGTAACGTGTGACGTTGCGCAAAAATAAAGAGTGTATTCTTGAATGCACGCTTTACATCGCATGCGTTTACACTACTTTTGTTATTTAAAATTCTTGTATGTTAAATTATTCGTACTAATATACACTCAATTTTTAGTTTGGATTCAGGTCGGCCTGTTATTCGGGTTTTGAGAGGTTTGAATTCGAGTCGTCTTGTTATTCGGGTTTCGAGCAGTTCGGATTCGAGTTTACCTGTTGATCGGGTTTCGAGCGGTTTTGATTTGGGTCGGGTCTTTATTCGGGTTTCGAGGGGTTCGAATCACGATCGGCCCTTTATTCGGGTTTCTACCTATTTGGATTCGGGTTTGGGTTACTATTCGAGTTGGTAACATGCGACGGTGCGCAAAAATCAAAAGAGCGTATTCATAAGTGCACGCATTATATCACATGCATTTACACTACTTGAGTTATTAAAAATTCTTGTATTTTATATTCATACTAATATACACTCGATTATTAGTTTGGATTCGGGTTGGCCGGTTATTCTCGTTTTGAGCGGTTCGAATTTTGGTTGGCTTGTTATTCGGGTTTGGAGAAGTTCGGATTCGGGTCAGCCCGTTATTGGGGTTTAGAACGATTTGGATTCGGGTCAGCCCGTTGATTGGGTTTTGAGCGGTTCCGATTCGGGTCGGGTCTTTATTCGAGTTTCGAGGGGTTTGGATCCCGGTTGGCCCATTATTTGAGTTTCGAGCGGTTTTGATTCGGGTTTGGGTCATTATTCTGGTTGGTATTATGTGACGTTGCGCAAAAATAAAAAAGTGTATTAATGAGTGCACGCATTACATCACATGCGTTTACACTACTTCTGTTATTTAAAATTCTTATATGTTATATTATTCGTACTAATATACACTTGATTATTAGTTTGAATTCAGGTCGGCCAATTATTTGGGCTTCAAGCAATTCGAATTTGGGTCGGCTTGTTATTCGAGTTTCGAGCAATTTGGATCCGGGTCGGCCTGTTATTAGAGTTTCGAGCGGTTTTGATTCGAGTCGGCTTGTTGATCGGGTTTCGAGCGATTTGGATTCGGATTGGGTCTTTATTCGGGTTTTGAGGGGTTCAAATCCCGGTCTGCCCGTTATTCGGATTTCAAGCGGTTCAGGTTGGAATTTGGGTTAATATTCGGGTTGATAACATGCGACGTTGCACAAAAATCAAAATAGTGTTTTCATGAGTACACACATTACATCACATGCGTTTACACTACTTCTGTTATTTAATATTCTTTTATGCAATATTATTCATACTAATATACATTAAATTATTAGTTTGGATTCGGGTCGGCCTGTTATTCGAGTTTCAGGTGGTTCGAATTTGGGTCGGCTTATTATTCGAGTTTCGAGCAGTTTGGATCCGGGTCAGCCCTTATTGGCGTTTCGAGTGGTTTGGATTCGAATCGGCCTGTTGATTGGGTTTTAAGCGGTTCAGATTCGGGTCAGGTCTTTATGCAGGTTTCGAAGGGTTCGAATCCCGGTCGGTATGTTATTTGTGTTTCGAGCAGTTTGGATTTGGGTTGGCCCGTTATTCGGGTTTCGAGCGATTTAAATTTGGGTAGGCTCGTTATTCAGATTTTGATCTGTTCGGATTTGGTTCAGCCCATTATGGGGGTTTCGAGCAGTTCAGTATCGGGTTTGGGTTATTATTCGGGTTGGTAACATGCGACGTTGTGCGAAATCAAAAGAGTAAATTCATGAGTGTGTGCATTACATCACATGCGTTTACACTACTTCTGTTATTTAATATTCTTTTATGTTATATTATTCATACTAATATACACTAGATTATTAGTTTGGATTCGTGTCGGCCTGTTATTCGAGTTTCAAGCGGTTCGAATTCGGGTTGGCTCATTATTCGAGTTTTGAGCAGTTCGGATTCGGATCGGCCCGTTATTGGGGTTTTTAGCGGTTTGGATTCGGGTCGGCACATTTATCGGGTTTTGAGCGATTCAGATTAGGGTTGGGTATTTATTCGGGTTTTAAGGGGTTCGGATCCCTGTCGGCCTGTTATTCGGGATTCGAGCAGTTTGTATTCGGGTTTGGTATACTATTCAGGTTGGTAACGTGCGACGTTGCGCAAAAATCGAAAGAGTGTATTCATGAATGCACACATTACATCACATGTGTTTACACTACTTCTGTTATTTAAAATTTTTGTAGGATATATTATTCGTACTAATATACACTAGATTATTAATTTGGATTTGGGTTGGCCTGTTATTTGAGTTTCGAGCGTTTCAAATTTTTGTTGGCTCATTATTCGGGTGTTGAGCAGTTCGGATCAAGGTCGGCCCGTTATTGGGGTTTCGAGTGGTTCGGATTCGGGTCGTCCCGTGGATCGGATTTCGAGAAGTTCAGATTTGAGTTGGGTCTTTATTTGGGTTTTGTGGGATTTGAATCACGGTCGGCCCGTTATTCGAATTTCGAGCAGTTCAGATTCGGGTTTGGCTTACTATTCGGGTTGGTAACTTGCGACATTGCGCAAAAATCAAAAGAGCGTATTCATGAGTGCACACATTACATCACATGCGTTTACACTACTTCTGTTATATAAAATACTTGCATGCTATATTATTTGTAGTAATATACACTTGATTATTAGTTTAGATTTGGGTCAGTCTGTTAATTGGGTTTTGGGTGATTCGTATTTGGGTTAGCTCATTATTCAATTTTTGAGCAGTTTAAATCCAGAAAGGCCCATTATTGGGGTTTCGAGCTGTTCAAATTTGGGTCGGCTTGATGATCTGTTTTCGAGGGGTTTAGATTTGGATCGGTTCTTTATTTGGGTTTCAAGGGGTTCGGATCCCGGTGGCCCATTATTCGGGTTTCGAACGGTTTAGATTCAGGTTCGGGTAACTATTCCATTTCGTAAACAGCGACGTTGCAGAAAAATCAAAAGAGCATATTCATGAGTGCACGCATTACATCACATGCATTTACACTATTTCTGTAATTTAAAATTCGTGTATGCTATATTATTCGTACTAATATACACTAGATTATTAGTTTGGATTTGGGTCGGTCTGTTATTCGAGTTTTGAGCGGTTCGAATTTGGGTCGGCTCGTTATTCGGGTTTCGAGCAGTTCAGATCTGGGTCAACCCGTTATTGGATTTTTGAGCTGTTCAGATTCGGGTCGGCCCGTTGATCGGATTTTGAGCTGTTCAAATTTGGGTCGGGTCCTTATTCAAGTTTCGAGGGATTTGGATCTCGGTCGCCTCGTTATTAGGGTTTCGAGAAGTTCAGATTCGGGTTTGGGTTACTATTTCGGTTGGTAACATGCGACGTTGCACAAAAATCAAAAAAGCATATTCATGAGTGCACGCGTTTAAACTACTTTTGTTATTTAAAAATCTCGTATACTATAATATTAGTACTATTATAAACTCAATTATTAGTTTGGATTCGGGCAGCCTGTTATTTCGGTTTTGAGCGGTTCGAATTCGGGTTGGTTCGTTATTTGGGTTTTGGGCAGTTCAGATCTGAGTCGGCATTATTGGGGTTTTGAACGGTTCAAATTTGGGTTGGATCGTTGATCGGGTTTTAAGCGGTTCGGATTTGGGTCGAGTCTTTATTCAGGTTTCGAGAGGTTCGGATTCTGGTCAGCCCGTTATTCGGGGTTCAAGCTGTTCGGATTTGGGTTTGGGTTACTATTCGGGTGAGTAACATGTGACGTTGCATAAAAATCAATAGAGCGTATTCATAAGTGCACGCATTACATCACATGTGTTTACATTACTTCTGTTATTTAAAATTCTTGTATGCTATATTATTCGTACTAATATACACTCGATTATTAGTTTTGATTTGGGTCGGCCTATTATTCGGGTTTCGAGTGGTTCGAATTTGGGTTAGCTCGTTATTTTGATTTAGAGCAGTTCAGATCTGGGTCGGCCCATTATTAGGGTTTCTAGCGGTTCGGATTCCGGTTGGATCTTTATTCGGGTTTCGAGGAGTTCAAATCCCGGTCGACCCAAAATTTGGGTTTTGAGTGGTTCGGATTTGTGTTTGGGTTACTATTCGGGTTGGTAACATGCGACGTTGCAGAAAAATGAAAAGAGTGTATTCATGAGTTCACACATTACATCACATGCGTTTATACTACTTCTGTTATTTAAAATTCTTGTATTCTATATTATTCGTACTAATATACACTGGATTATTAGTTTAGATTTAGGTCTTCCTGTTATTCAGGTTTCGAGCGGTTCGAATTTGGGTCGGCTCGTTATTCATGTTTTGAGTAGTTCAGAGTCCGGTCAGCCCGTTATTGGGGTTTCGAGTGGTTTGGATTTTGGTCGTCCCGTTGATCAGGTTTCGAGCGGTTCGGATTCGGGTCGGGTCTTTATTCGGGTTTCGAGGGGTTCGGATCCATGTTGGCCCGTTATTTGGGTTTTGAGTGGTTCAAAATTGGGTTTGGGTTACTATGCGACGTTGCACAAAAATCAAAAGAGCATATTCATGACTGCACGTATTACATCACATGCGTTTTCACTACTTCTATTATTTAAAATTTTTGTATGCTATATTATTCAAACTAATGTACACTTGATTATTTGTTTGGATTTGGGTCGGCCTGTTATTCGAGTTTAGAGCGGTTCGAATTCAGGTTAGCTCGTTATTCGGGTTTCGAGAAGTTCAGTTTTGGGTCGGCTCGTTATTAGGGTTTCGAGCGGTTTGAATTTGGGTCGGCCCGTTGATCGGGTTTCGAGTGGTTAGGATTCGGGTCGGGTCTTTATTCAGGTTTTGAGGCGTTCGCATCTCGGTCAGTCCGTTATTCGGGTTTCGAGCAGTTCAGATTCGGGTTTGGATAACTATTTATGTTGGTAACATGTGACGTCGCGCAAAAATCAAAAGAGCGTATTCATGAGTGCAAACATTACATCACATGCGTTTACACTACTTCTATTATTTAAAATTCTTGTATGCTATATTATTAGTACTAATATGCACTTGATTTTTAGTTTGGATTTGGGTCGCTGTTATTCGGGTTTTGAGCGGTTTGAAAATGGGTTGGCTCATTATTTGAGTTTTAAGCAGTTTCGATCCAGGTCAGCTCGTTATTGGGGATTTGAGTAGTTCGGATTTGGGTCAGGTCTTTATTCGAGTTTCGAGTGGTTCAGATCCCAGTCGGCCTATTATTCAGGTTTTGAGCGGTTCGGATTCGGGTTTGGGTTACTATTACAGTTGGTAACATGCGACGTTGTGCAAAACTCAAAAGAGCATATTCATGAGTGCACGCATTACATCATATGCGTTTACACTACTTTTGTTATTTAAAATTCTTGTTTGCTATATTATACGTACTAATATACACTAGATTATTAGTTTGTATTCGGGTCGACCTGTTATTCGGGTTTCGAAAGGTTCAAATTCGGGTCGGCTCGTTATTCGGGTTTTGAGTAGTTTGGATCTGGGTCGGCCTGTTGATCGGGTTTCGCGTGGTTCAGATTCGGGTCAGGTCTTTATTCGGGTTTCGAGAGGTTCGGATCCCAGTCGACCCTTTATTCGAGTTTCGAGTGGTTCGGATTCGAGTTTGGGTTACTATTCGGGTTGGTAACGTGCGACGTTGCACAAAAATCATAAAAGCGTATTTATGAGTGAACGCATTACATCACATTCCTTTACACTACTTCTGTTATTTAAAATTATTCTATGTTATATTATTCGTACTAATATACACTCGATTATTAGTTTGGATTCGAGTCGGCCTGTTATTCGGGTTTTCAGCGGTTAGAATTTGGGTCGGCTTATTTTTCGAGTTTCGAGCAATTTGGATCTTAGTCGGCCCATTATTGGGGTTTCAAGAAGTTTGGATTTGGGTTGGCCCATTAATCACGTTACGAGCGATTCAGATTTGAGTCGGATCTTTATTCAGGTTTCGAGGGGTTCGGATCCTGGTCCGCTCGTTATTTAAGTTTCGAGCAGTTCGGATACGGATTTGGGTTACTATTCGGGTTTGTAACATGTGACATTGGACAAAATTCAAAAGAGCGTATTCATGAGTCCACGCATTACATCACATGTGTTTACATACTTCTTTTATTTAAAATTATTTTATGCTATATTATTCGTATTAATATACACTCGATTATTAGTTTGAATTTGGATCGGCCTGTTATTCGATTTTTGAGCGGTTCAAATACGGGTCGGCTCATTATTCGGGTTTCGAGCAATTCGGATTGGGTCGGCTCGTTAGTAGGGTTTTGAGCAGTTCGGATTCGAGATGGCCCGTTGTTCGGGTTTCGAGCGATTCAAATTCGGGTCAGGTCTTTATTCAGGTTTTGAGGGGTTCAGATCCCCGTTAGCCCATTATTGGGTTTCGAGCGGTTCAGATTCGGGTTTGGGTTACTATTCGGGTTGGTAACATGCTAAGTTACGCAAAAATAAAAAGAGCGTATTCATGAGTGCACGCATTACATCACATGCATTTACACTACTTCTGTTATTTAAAATTCTTATATGCTATAACATTCGTACTAATATACAATCGATTATTAGTTTGGATTCGGGTCAACCTGTTATTCGGGTTTCAGGCGGTTCAAATTCGGGTCGGCTCGTTATTCTGGTTTCGAGCAGTTCGGATCTGGGTCGGCCCGTAATTGGGTTTTCGATTCATTCGAATTTGGGTCGGCCCCATTGATCGAGTTTCAAGCGGTTTGGATTCGGGTCAGGTTTTTATTCGCGTTTTGAGGGCTTCGGATCCTGGTCGACCCGTTATTTTGGTTTCGAGTAGTTTTCATTCGGGTTTGGGTCACTATTTGGGTTGGTAACGTGTGACGTTGCGCAAAAATCTAAAGAGCAAATTCATGAGTGCACGCATTACATCACATGCGTTTACACTACTTCTGTTATTTAATATTATTGTATGCTATATTATTCATACTAATATACACTCGATTATTAGTTTGGATTCGGGTCGGCCTGTTATTCTGGTTTCGGGCGGTTTGAATTTGGGTTGGCTCGTTATTCGAGTTTTGAGCATTTCGGATCCGGGTCTGGTCGTTATTGGGGTTTTGAGCGGTTTGAATTCTAGTTGGCACGTTGATCGGGTTTTGAGTGATTCGGGTCGGGTCTTATTCGGGTTTCGAGGGGTTTAGATCTCGATCGGACCGTTATTCGAATTATGAGCGGTTCGGATTCGGGTTTAGCTTACTATTCGGGTTGATAACATGCGACGTTGCACAAAAATCAAAAGAGCGTATTCATCAGTGCACGCATTACATTACATGCGTTTACACTACTTCTGTTATTTAAAATTCTTGTATGCAATATTATTCGTACTAATATACACTCAATTATTAGTTCGGATTTGGGTGGGCCTATTATTTGGGTTACGGGCGGCTCCTTTTTGGGTCAGTTCGTTATTCAAGTTTGGTGCAGTTTGAATCCGGGTTTGCCCGTTATTGGGGTTTCGAGCGGTTCAGATTTGGGTCGACCCGATGATCGGGTTTTGAGCAGTTTGTATTTGGGTTTCGAGGGGTTCGGATCTCGGTTAGCCCATTATTCAGGTTTCGAGCGGTTTGGATTCGGGTTTGGGTTAATATTCGAATTTGTAACATTCGACGTTGCGCAAAATTTAAAATAGCGTATTCATGAGTGCATGCATTACATCATGTAACACCCCGTATTTTCCGCATGCTAATACCATTTAGATGACACTTGATGCAGCCTTGCGATATTGGTGGTGGATTAAGTTTTTCATATGAATGGGGGGTAATTTGAATTGGGACGGAGGTGATGCAATGTCCCATATGTTTCAGTGGGTGCGACTCAAAGTTATACTCGATGATAGAATTTACATTCAGAATAACAAGGTGCTATTTGAGTTAAACCTTGAAGTAAGATATTAAGATACAACGCGGGGGATCCAGGATTCAGAAAATAGAGTAAGATTTACGAGCTGCTTGCTTGCTTGACTAAATTAAGCTAGTAGGTGGCTAGTAGGTGACAAGTAGGTGCATCACCTACTTGGACTTCTTGACCAAGTTAAGTAGAGCTTTAATTGGATTAGTTATCTAAGCTAAGTACCTTAATAAGGGGAAGTAGGTGCATCACCTAGTTTGACCCTTTGAACAGCTTGATATAATTAAGTAGGTGCATCACCTACTTGTCTATTAGTGGCTGGAAATGAAGCAAAAAGAGGAGGTGCAAAAAGGGATTATTTTAAGGGCCAAAAAAGGGCTTATAAAAGGGAAAAGATAGCTGCACATTCCATTCATTTTAACACACAATCAGATTAAACTCTTCAGTTTTCTTTTATCTCTCAAAGGTTAAGGAGCAACAGCCTCATAACTCCTTTAGGGTTCTTGAGAAGACCCTTCTTGTTGCAGGCTAAGGTGAGTGAGAACTCCTATGGATTTAGCTTATTTCTAGCATAAAATGCAAGGAAAACACGTTACTTATGCTTAGATAGAAGTATAGGGCAGAATATCCTTTTTAAGTGCTGCTCATTTCTCTTGCTTATTAAGAGACTTTTGGCTTCTTGTTTAGTTTAAAGTGTGAAGGGAAATTGAAGTTCTTGAAGAAATTGAATTAAAAAGGGAGAATTAGAAGAATTGAAATATACTACTACCACATCTTTATTTTTCGTCGACCTAAGGTTACGTAAGTTTGATAGGAACTCGTGGGAGGATGATCAGGAGCTATGGTCCCAAGTCCTCCATTCATTTGGTGTTGTTTGGGTATGTAAAAATGTTGAAAACAGTTTGGTTAATGTGGGGAAAGGGTGTGAATTGTTGGCGTTGAAATATCGGAGAGGGATTACTATGTTACACTACTTAATTATGTGTGGTGTGGTGTGGAGTCGTTATGTGTTGATAGCATGACAGTGATGGGCTACAGAATGGGCGTGGGGCAGTAAGCGATGGCCGTGCCCCAAGAGGCTGGCATGCAATCCAAGGCACATGCCATCGGCCTTGCGATATCGACGAATGCAACCATGCCATGCCATGCACGACGTAGGCCATACCAGCACGCGACATAAGCCTTGCCAGCGCACTAGGGGCTGCCATGTCGTCCATGCCCCGTGCGAAGGGGGATGCCATGACGGCCTAGCCCGTGCATGAGGGGTTGCCATGTCGGCCTAGTCCGTGCACCAAGGGTTGTCATGCCTGTGTACCAAGGGTTGCCATGCCCATGTACACCCATCCTTGTCAACATACAATATTTTGACATACTACATGTACAAAGATCCGAATAACTCGAATTGCTTGAAACTCGACTATTGAGTCCTACTTACCCATTCCCCTTAGAGATAATTGTTATGTGTTATGTGAATCCATGTTCATCCCTTT
>JBCEWC010012635.1:0-15700 GCA_038996855.1 Solanum aculeatissimum | reverse complement strand
GGGTAAGTAGGACTCAAGCTATGAGGGCATACCGGGTTAGGGGACTTTCCACATAAGCACATTCCCAATATTCACAAGTCCAAAACATAATCATAAGCATAATCGAGGCATCATTCTCATAACCAAATCTCAATAGTCATAACACCTCACCAAAATATAGTACAACATGCAAGAGTCTAACATGTCCAACATAGCCTCTACATAAGATAGAGCGGGGCCTCGACATATTCTGGGCTCACCCTCAAGTCATAAAGAAAGGAAAATAAAATGATACAAGGGACATAGAAAGTGGCTATTTCCCTTGAACAAAAGGGCTCACCACAAGCAAATAGCTCCGAGGATGTCACTCGTCTCCCAACAAGAGATAGAGGTCATCATTGATCCCTACATGGTTAGAACATGTAGACAAATAGTATGGGTTAGCACAATAAAACACTAAGTATGCGGGCATGCAAATGCATATGCACATGAACCTATAGACAACCTAGATGATAAGGGCACATATATAGAAAGAATATAAGGAAGAATAGTATATCAATTTTCCATGATAACCATGATGCATGTGATGCTATAATGCTTATATTATAAAGGGGATGGAACTATAATCGACATCCAAACTCATGTGAGCTACAACATGAACTTTCCCAATGAGGCCTCTCATCGAATCAGAGAAGATTACTTGTCAAGAGTAATCTATACCACACCTTACGAGCCCCCCATTTTGGTGTGATGGACACCTTCCTTACGACCCGGTCATTTTGGAAGGATTTTCATAACATAGCATATCATATCTTATCATAGCATACCTTACGGGCCTCCCATTTTAATAGCATACCTACATTGGCACATAGTTTTGGGAAAGGAGTGGGACCCTTGGGGATAGCCTACATACTACTCCAATCCTTTTTGGTACTAAGTCATCATCCCATAAGAATACGTATACATATACATGCTTTAAAATAGAAACTTGACACTTGAACATCAAACCATGCATACTTGGGCTTAAAAGCCAAACTCACTTTCATTACTCTCATGCATGCTTAACAAGAGTCAAATACATTTCATAACCATGCTTCATTGGGGCTAAAATGTCAAATACACTTTCATGTCAAACTTTATGCATAAGAGTAGCTCCATACTTGTCATATCATATCATATTATATTGGTGTAAACACCCATGTTGCTCAAAGAGCCATATCATAGATATTATGTGATCACATTCTTGTCATAACCCATACTTGTAGAAAATCATAATCATAAGCATATTTAGGACTTAGACCACATCATAACCTTCATGAAAATCCATGATCATGCATGCAAATTCCATGAGTGACAATGAGAATAGCATGGATGCTAGAATTCATACTTTAAATTCAATTCAAGGGTGTTCTATAAGAAATTCAAGTTAAATCAACATTTAAATCATCATTAAAATACTACGCATGCATAGTTCAAGAGTAAGGAGACATGCATAGTTCAAGAGTAAGGGGACATGCATAATTCGACCTTCATCAATTCAAATGAAACTCTGTCGAATCCAACTTAAATCAACTTTAAATCACCTAATTTCTATAGCCCACAACTCAATTCAATTAAATATATCAAAATTTAAAGAACCTAACATAAAAGAAAGCTTAAATTCATAATTTAAAGAAGAGGGTTCTTGGGTCTTCATGGATGAAAGGGAATCCATGAATCAATCCCACATACCTTGAGATTAGCCAAGGGAATTGGATGATTTTACAACAAGGATGATTTTCCCCAATTTCTTCAATCTTTAATCAATAGAGGTCAAGAGGATTGAGAGAATTTTGGTAAGGCTTAAGGAAAGATAAAATGAATTAGAGGGGATTAGGGTTTGATTTAGGGGAGTTAGGAGACTTTAGAAAGGCTAAAAGGGGCATAGGATTAAACTAAATTACGAATTAACCATTAATGAGATGGACTAGATCACAGATAATAGGGCCTCATGGAGGATACCTAGTGGTCGTGAACTGGCTCACGGACCGTGGTCTTATTCGCGAGACCACACTTGGTCTCGACTTAATTTTGAACTCTAGAGGGACTTTCTAGACCAATTCACGAGAGGTCTCACGGACCCTGTAGCTGCATACGGATCGTGTACTGGTCCGTGGAGTATCACTTGGTCCGGAGTCCAGCCCTGAGCCTTGAGCAACTCTCTGGAACACTTCACGGGACCCCCTCACGGACCGTGAAGTGGTCCGTGGAGTTCCACTTGGTCTAGGGGCTTGGTCCCAACCTCAAGAAACCCACTGTAACAACCCAAAGGACCCACCATGGACCATGAACCACCATATGGTCCATGGTCGCTCAATTAGGCTCCATCCCGAATCCTTTTTCTAGCATACTTCTAAGTATGGGTAATCTCACTACAAGGGCCATAACTTTCCCATACAAACTCCAAGTCAAGTGAAACCAGTTGTGTTGTGAAGATAACTCAAATAGCTTCGATTTGATATATAATAGCATATACAGTTCATTTCATACCAAGAGATATGGCTTTTCAAAGTCTGTGCTGTCTAGCCGATCTCACAATCTTCCACCAAAACCATTACTTTGAATTCAGCCATTTAAATACAACCCATGACTACCAAAATTCAACCATGAAAAGTTCAACACCAACCTTGACCAACCTTTATGAAGTTCAAATTTTTTTGAGTCGTTACACGGTCTTTGTCAAAATATAGATCCTAACAATGGTTAGGGTCTATTCCATGAGGAATAAGGTCTAGACCTGGAGTAATTATGAGTAATTAAGATGAATAAAGATACTTATCTCCTAAAAAGGGGGGGTGGTTTGGAAAAATGCAATAATTAAAGCTAAACTACAACAACTAATCAAGTGCAAGTGTTGTGAAATCAGTGAGAGAAGTAACTAGGGTATTGTGTTCCCCATGAATTTGTAACTTAGCGTAACCAAATAATCGTATCCTTTTCTAGTTGTAACATACAAAACTGGTAAGTCATGTTCTCCTAACCCTTTGATCCAAGCGCTAGGAGAATTTTACCAGGTGATTTGATCTATCCCTGAGGTGTTACATTGCTAACCCTTATCTTTTATCCCAATACAACCTTCTCTTGATTGATTCATGTTGATTAGACGAGAATAATCACATCAAATCCTATTAGTTATTGCTTATCCCATTCATTACCCCCTTGATCTAGTAAGTAAGAATTAGGCAAGTTATGATATTGGCCACCATTAAAAAGCATTCATATCGAATAGATAATTAATACACACATGCACACTTCTCAAGGATTACGAATTATTCGAGTTTTACTTTGTTTGTTCTTCATGGTTCCCTCAAACATAGTATGGATTTAGCTATTCATGTTCATTGTAGATGAAAGAATTATGTTATCGAATAACATAATTAAACACTTGCAATAACAAATTAAAAAACAAGAAATTCAAAATTTTCACAAGAAATCACGATGTTATCACTCGAAAGTAATCTCCTAGAATAATCACAAGTAATGAGTTCTCAATGTTTTGACTCGTCTCTCCTCTCTCTCCTCTAAAACAAACCCTAAAAACCTATTTATAATACATAAAAATCAAATCCAAAACAAAATAGGAAAAATGGAATCGGGAACTCAGACAAACTAGGTTATGCGTTGTAGATGAAATCATGGCCTGTACCTGAGGCTTCGTAAATTGCAAAATACAAAATCTATCTTCTCTTATACGAACCACCTTACAGACCATCTCGCGACTTATGGACCATAAGAGGTTTTGTCTGTTACTTCTTAGTAAATCTTCAAAACTTTGATCCTCTATGCACAAAATAACTTATGGATAGTCACCTAACTTACGACCCATGAAAGATTTCGTCTAGAAATACTTCAACACTTAGTACACTCTCTAATCCTTAGTATACATACAAGTATATATTCCATCAAATAAGTTACGACTCGTCTGATAACAAAAATCTTTAATAACTAAAAATTAGCCTATCATTAGATTTCACCCACAAAACCAACCTTTAACCCGTGGAATGAACCACGACCTGTGGGAAGCCTCATAAGTCATCAAAAATTAGCAATCTGAAGAAATTTGCCTAAAATTATCCTGATTCCTATAATCCTGTAAAATCAACGCAAAAACACATCAAACCTAGTAACATTGCTTTGAGAACGCATAAAACTCTAAGTTTAAAGCATTAAAAGTGTTGTATTTTGGAAGCACATCAGAAATCAACATAGGGAATCTCAAAAGATCCATGATGACTCAAAGTTTGAGCCTCACTACTAAGATCTGGAATAGATGGAAGAAGAATCTGGTAAATGAGATCAACTACCCTGATGGGGTCCCTGTGCTCAATCCGTAGGGATGAAATAAAGTAGGGATAAGTACATCAAAAGGTACCCAGTAGGTTCAACCGACTGTGTGACAAAAATAGAATAAGTACGTAATAACAAAGATGCCTTTTACTTGCATTGAAGGGGTTAGTGCATAATAAAACATATATATAAGCAAAATGTGATAAGAATAATAATTAAAGATGGAATGCAAAAATAATATATAATGCAATGAATGGGGTGAAATCACGATTGTTTCATGGCCAGTGTATACATCTACCGAGCTAAGGCTACCAGGTAGAACCTATAGGGGTCTCATCATGCCATATACCAAAATCTCCCAAGTATCTCAACATCTCAACCTTTCCACCTGCCTGTGGTCAAGGGATTCGAAAAGTGGTGCATCTCGCGCTTGCCTCCTACTTAGGTCAAGTGGTTGTATAAAAAGTTGTACATCTCCTCCTTGCCTTCTGCCCAGGTCAAAAGGTTTTATAAGAAGTGGTATAGTATCTCAAAAGTGGAGCATCGTACCCTTGCCTCCTGCCCGAGTCAAGGGATGACACAATGCAATATGGAATAAATGCATGTCAATGATAAAATCAAGATATAAGTAATGGCATCATGATAGGAATACTGATACATAACCATCAAAGAATCATGGAGAATAATATCAAGTGCCACAACTGGTGCCACCACCACCATCATGTCTCAAGTTATCATAATTATACCAATAGTCAAGTCATCAAATTACCACAAAATTACCCAAATAGTATCACAAGTCTCATATTATCACAATAGTATCCAAAATATCTCAAGATTTCATCTTAATTTAATAATAGAATCATAATATCCTTAAATTTTTGCATAACCAGTATCACATTTCCATCAAAATTCTATCACATCAACCTATTTACTCATGAATCAATCTGGATCCTTACATTTATCACATGGACATATCTAATAACAAAAATCCAGTCCCAAAAAGGATAGTCGAACCTACCTCAATGCTGAAATCGCACTCATCAAGCTTTCAATCAACTCAAGTCTCCAAATGATCACTGAATCAATCATTCGCTATCAAAATAGATACTACATGTCAAGAGATGAATTTTGATTTTCATATTGCCACGAATTAGGCTTAGGGGCAAAATGGTAAAACTTAGGGCTATAATTTAGAATTCTCGAATCTAGAAATTGACTTGAATTATGAATATATGTGAGAAAAGGAGTTCGTGGGTTAAAATTTCACTAAAATCGAGTTCAAATCAAATGAGAAATCATCAATTAAAGTTTTCAAAACATAGACTAAAAATCCTCAATTCTAAATATCTAAAATCATGAAATTCAAAATAAATTTAGATAAAAATCATGAAAATTGATTAAAAAGATGTTAGAAACACTTACCCAGAAGATCTCCACAAAAACCTTTGTAAAAAATCTCCCTAAAAGCTTGAAATTTATGAAAATGGATAAAATGGAGGTTTCTCAAATTTAACATTGTTCTGGCATAAAAATACCTTTGCAAACATGGAAGTCAACCAACTATGACTTCTCCACGAACGCAGACACCTATCTGCGAATACAAATTGAACCCTCACAAATGTGGAGCTTATGTTACCCAGGCCTTCGCAAACGCGGAGGCTTCTCCGCGAACGCAGAGAAGAAAAGTGATTGCACCAGAAACCAGATATATCAGCCAACCTCAAAACTAAAAAAGGACCCTGGAGACTTATCTAGAATTAGAATTAAATAATACAAACATGTATCCATATCTGAAATGATGATCCAAACTCAATAGAATAATCAGAATTCGATTTTGAGGTCTCCACGACACAGTTGCCAATGCAACTAAAAGAAACTAGTTTAAAGCTCAAAATACCAAAACTGCACTTGGCAACTCCAAAAATTATGACGAGATTATTTCTATAGTTGGTTTCACCATCAAAAACTACTGGAATTATTGTAATTTCAATCTTAGCTTTCGAACTCTGAATGTTGACAGAAGTCAAACTTTGGCTCCAAAAATAACTAAAAATGCAACTTTGGTCTAAAAACTTCTTTATAACTTCAAATTCAGTTTTGTAACTTCTCCTAGATCAAATTTGATGTTCAGAAGCTACTGAAATTGACAGATTTCACATCCAACACACAACATTCAAAATGGTACAAAAACTCACTTTTTCAACAACTTATGCTTCCAAAAGTGCCAAAATTCATATTTTCACTTTTAAAATTTAGGATTTCAGTTCCAATAATATAAATAATTCTGAATAGGTCCAAAGAAGCTTATGAAGGGCAAAAAAGTTTATTATCGATAAGATCAAAAATGACCAACAAGGTTATTACATTTTGACCCCTAGTTTAGTTAGCTAGCATGTTCAGTGGCTTACTCGACCAATGATGGTATTGAGTTCAGTCGCGCCTCCTCTTTTTTTAGGGCATAATAATTTGATTGATATTTAAAGTATGAGTTTGAAATTTTTATGAAAATGATGTTTAAGTTACATTTTGCATTCATTCTGGGTTGTTAGTTGTTTATTTATTCCTTTAGAACTTGCGCTAGTTGTTTCTTTATTCCTTTAAAACTTGCGTTTAGAACATTCAAGGATGAATGTTCCCAAGGAGGACATATTGTAAGGCCTCTTAGGTTATAAGGTCGAAATCAGAATGAGAAGTACAAAAATAGTTTCGGTACAGGGATGTACGAGCCTATCTACGACTTTTGTGGTTTGTTTTATGGGAAATAAATAGGCCTTGTAGGTGGGCCATTACTTAGGAAAATTTAAAGTCTGGGGAGTTGATGTACGAAGGGTATCCATGACCCGTAGAAGGAACTATAAGTTGTAAAGACGGGTCATGGAATGGAGGATCAAAAAAAAGTTTCTAAAATAGGGAAATGTGTCATCAAACAAAGGGGTTTACGAGTTGTGGATGATGATGTGCTGTCAAAATACAACACTTTTGATGCTTAAAGCTTGGAATTTTTTGTGTTCTCAAAGCGATGTTAGTGGATTTGATGTGTTTTTATGTTTGTTTTTCAGGATTACAGGAGTTGGCATGATTTTGGGCAAAGTATGTAGAATTGCAGCCTTTTGAGGAAGTACGAGACAATCTACGGGCCGTGGAAACTTCCGTGAGCCATAGAGTGGTTTTGTGGTTGAGATCTAGTGAAGGGCCTATTTTCAAATTTTGAGTCCACAAATTGTTAGATGAGCCATGGAATTTTATTCGAGTCGTGGACCAGGTTTCGTGCCTTGAGGATCAAAAGTAGAGGAGTTTCTGGAAAGCTGTCAGACAAAACCCTATATGGGCCATAAGTTTGAATATGACCCGTAGAAAGGTGTCGTAGAAGTGATAGCCAATTTCTAAGAATGAAGACTATGAAGCCTAGGTACGGGCCGTAGAACTTTGTTCGACCCGTAACCCTGACCATAATGTCTACTGACTCAGTTTTCCTATTTCATTTTAGATTTAATTTTTAGTTATTATAAATAGGTTTTTAGGTTTTTTTAGAAGAGGGGACACACCAGATAGAGAAATATCAGTACAGAAACACTTAGAGAACTCTTCTTTTGTGATTTTGTTATCAATTTTATACATTGTGATTTCTTGAAGATTAGGATTTCTTATTTTTAACTTCATTATTGTAAGTGATTAATTATGCTATTCCTTAACATGATTTCTTCATCTACAGTGATTATGCATAGTTAAATCCACAACTAGAATTGTGGGAACCCTGAAAAACTAACAAGGTAAAATCATGTAATCAATAATTCTTGGAAAGAGTGCGTGCTTGTATTAATTATTTCCTTCGTATTGAATGCTTTTTAACGATGGCCAACATTAGAACTCGCCCTAATTATTATCAATTGGATCAAGGTGGTAAGGAATGGGAAAAAAGAGTAGTTAACAAGATTCAATTGATTTCTTTTCGTCTAATCAACCAAACTGGATCAAGGGGAGGTTTTACTTGAACAATAGGTAAGGGTTAGTAATGTCATACTGCGGGGATTGATCAAATTATGTAGAGAAATTTATCTATCGCCTGGATAAAAGAATTTTGTAAACCATTCTGCATGCAACACACTAGAAAAGATTATGATTAATCGGTGACACCGAGTTAGGAATTCATGGGAAATACAATACCCAAGTTACTTCTTTCACTGATTTCACAACACTCGTTCTAGTTTAGGTTTATTTCTTTGCTATTACAAAACCCTCATTTTGGGAGATAAGTAGGTTAATTCACTCGATTTGCTTGCAACTACTTCGAGTTTAACCGTATTCCCTGTGGGATTGACCCTAACCTTTGTTAGGTTATATATCTTGACAACAGCCGCTTAAACCTTCAAAAAGGAGGTGTAGCTTGGGCGACATCAAGATTTTAGCACCGTTGCTGGGGAATACAGTTTAGACTAGTGTAATTCGAGTAATTTGGGAATTAATCCTTATTTCCCTCATTTTACATATTTGTTATTTTTATTTTGTTTTAGTGTGCACGTGTAGTGTATGCACAACATTTATAGTTGAGGAAATACCTTAACTCCGTTTGTCCCAGAAACCAAAAGACAATAAGAAGGATGACCCAGAAAAATGTGAACAATGCTTCAAACTAGGCAGTGAATGCAATACTGAACGCAAACAATGATAATAACCCACCTCTACTTTAGGATGTTAATCCACCACCGTAGGATCTTCAAGTCACAGATAACACATGGAATCAATATCGACGTGATCCTATAGCGATGGATGTCACGGGAGCTATTGTGTTATCTCCACTTTCGGATGATAAAAAGTTTATCATTTCAAGTGGGTTCCTTCAAATACTAAACAATTTCAGGTTGTTCACAGGCTTTCCATCAAAGGATCCGCATAACCATCTATACAACGTTATCTTCATCTTTAAGAACATGATGGAAAGTCAGAATCTATCCATAGATTCCATTGTGCTTCCTGTCTTCCTATTTTCTCTCACAAAATATGCAATGCTATGGTTATCCGAGCTCCCACAAAGTTCAATTTCCAGTTGGGCAGAACTACAAAAGGCCTTTTTTGGGAGGTACTTCCCAAGTTTAAGGAAGCTGAAGGACCAAATCAACAGCTTTGAGCAATTTCCTGGTGATTCAATTAGTACTACGTGGGAGAAGTTCATAAAAATACCTAACTTGACCACAAGATTGTTGATGACGCCCAGGTGGAAATCTTCTATCAAGCCCTGAATAAAAATAGCCAAGCTTTAGCTGACACTATCATAGGAGACTCATTTTTAGATCGTCCATTTTAGGAGGTTGCTCAAAGGTTGAAAAGAGTGGTCAAGAAGGATCATGCATGGGGGACAAGACACAAGTCAACTACCATAAACTCATTCTCGATAAGTACTGATTCGGCACGATTAAGATAAACAAAGGCATGATGTAAAAGCTTGTGTAGATTAGTACCATTATGGAGTTGTTGATGAAGCAGAACTAAGAACGTGTAAATGTAGTATCTCATCAGCCTCAGCAAACACCCATGTATAAAGAGCCTTATTATGAGGAGGACACTTGCTTCATCACTGATCAGATGGTGGGTTTATGGACCAACACCCAAGGGTCCAATCAGGACTATTAGCGCCAAGGTCAAGAAAACCAAGGTCGGAAGTTTTATAGAGATGACGCTTTTAGAGATAATAATCGAGGAGGCTACTATGACAAGAATAGGGGCCAGGACAGAGATGTTGATTGGGGATATAGATAGGGTTACATAAGTGGTCCGTATATGATACCACATAATCAAGACTCAGGTGCTGGTAGCTCTCGAATTGAGGAGATGTTCGGCAAAGTGTTGAATAAGCTTGACGCTCAGGATAAGACCTTAAAGGGGATGAAATCTGACATCTCCAAAAAATTGAGTCTCATTTTGTTGTTATCAAGTAGATAGAACAACAATTCAGTCAAATGTCGACTTAATTGAACCAGTGCCAAAAAGGTACATTACCCAGCAACATAGTTTCGAACCCAAAGCTTAAGGAGCAATGTATGGCAGTGACTAAATGTGGTGGCAAACAGACCATTGACCCTCCGATGCCAGTTGATGATGATGATGTTTGTAAGGAGATGGTCAAGAGGAAGGATATAAAGATTGAAGATGCATGTGCCAAGGATGGGGAGAGTGATGTAGCAGCGATGCCATAAAAGTTGATACCTATCCCTAGACATCCTCCTCCTTTCCCTCAAAGACTCAAAAAGAAGGAGGAAAAAGGTAAATTCCAACTCTTCATCTCTATGCTGAAACAACTCTAAGTCAATATTTCTCTCATTGAAGCATTAAAGAGCATTCTTAGGTATGCAAAGTTCATGAAGGACTTGGTCACCAATAAACGGTCTGAGAGTCAAGAGCTCTCTCAAGAACTTCAGCATTGTAGTGCGATATCTACAAGGTCCTTAGTATAGAAGCAAGAGGATCGCAGAGCATTCACCTTTCCCTATATCATTGGAGATGTTGAGTTTGCAAAGGCATTATATGATCTTGGTGCCAACATCAATCTACTGCCTTTTGCGGTATTTAGGAAGCTAGGCTTAAGAGCCTCTACTGCCACAAACATACGATTGTTGATGGCTGACAGGATGGTGAAAAAGCCCATGGGGATATTGCATGATGTCCTCATCAAAGCGATAAAATTCATCTTTCCCACAAACTTTGTGATCCTTGATTGTGAGGTTTACTTGCCCTTCCTAACCACTGGATGAGCACTAGTGGATATGGAGTTAGGCCAACTCAAGTTCAGACTAGGTGATAATAAAGTCACCTTCAACGTCTGCCAGCATACAAAAAAGAATACCAATTGAAGAAAGGTTGGGTGTCAAAACTCTGAAAGCAGTGTTAATGAACTTTGAAAGTGATGGCATCCCAGATTATGAGGAGACAGTCAAAACTCGTGGAGCATCTAGTTCCAATATACGTAAAACTAAACTAGAATTAGACTTGAAAAATCGAGAGTCACCATCTACGAGACCATCCATCGAGGAGCCACCACTGTTTGAATTGAAGGATCTTCCAACTCATTTGAGGTATGTGTTTTTTGGTACTAACAACACATTTCCTATCATTGTTGCTAAAGATCTAACTGACGAATAAGCAAATGCATAGATCGTGATGCTCAAGCTGTTAAAAAAGGCTATCGGATAGACAATTGCCAACATCATTAGCAGACCACCTAGGGTGTGCACACTCATAAAATTCAACTAGTCAAGGGATATAAGTCATGTGTTGAATACTAAAGGCACCTCAACCCACCAATGCAAGAGGTTGTGCAATAAGAAATCATCAAGTGGATGGACGCAGGTGTAATATATCCAATCTCTAATAGTGAATGGGTGAGCCCTATCTAGTGTGTTCCAAACAAGGGAAGTATCACCGTGGTACCAAATGCGAGCAATGAATTGATCCCTATGCGACCAGTCATATGATGGAGGGATTATATGGACTATAATAAACTCAATGTCTCAACGAAAAAGGATTACTTCCCTATACTATTCATGATCAGATGCTACATCGCTTGGCAGGAAAAGGTTGGTACTACTTTCTTGATTGTTACTCGGGCTACAATCAGATCTCTATTGCTCCAGAAGACCAAGAGAAAATAACTTTCACATGTACCTATGGCACCTTTACAATTAAAAGGATGTCATTTGGGTTATGCAATGCGCCAATGACATTCCAGAGGTGCATGATGTCCATATTCTTAGACATGGTGGAAGACACTATTGAGGTATTCATGGATGACTTTAGTATGGTTGGTGACTTATTTGAAGATTACTTGAAGCATTTGCATGTGGTGCTTCAGTGTCACAACCCGAGAGTAGGGCCTAGATGTGACATGACAAAAGTCATCTTAGTATTAACTTACACATCATTAGTTCGAAAGCGTGTAAAATAATAAGAACCACATAATTCTAAGGGATATCGGGACTTTGGACTCAAGGTATGGGCATGTCATTAGGAAAAGGATTTGCATGAATCACATAACACATCACAAATACGTTCTAAGGGGCGGGTAAGTATGACTCAAGATATGGGGGCAAGAAGGGACTTGGGACTTCCCACATAATCACATTCTCATTAAGACATATCATACTAACATAAGCATAGCCATAGTCAAAACATAATATATTCATAGCATATCAAATAAGCATATAATACGATACAATAGAATCCAATATATCCAACAATGCCTTTACATAGAATAAGACGGGGGCCACGACATGTCCCAAGCTCACCCTCAAGTCATAAGATAGAAAAGACATAATAACATAAGATAGAGGAAGGTGGGTCTTGCCCTTGAAATAAAGGGCTCACCACTAGCAATAATTCGAAATCACCAAGCTAACCGTTCAAAGGTGGATCGATATCAACTCTGGCCCCTACATGGTTAGATAATATAGATGAAGAATATAGGTTAGTACATAGAATGCACTAAGTATGCAGGCATGCAATGCATATGAACATGAAACCTACAAACAAGTTAGATGACAAGGATACATATATATAATGAGAGTATAGGAAAGAATAATATATTAATATGCCATGAAATCCATGATGCATGAAATGCCATAATGCTTAAAATATAGAGGATGAGACCATAAATGATATCACAATCCATGCGAGCCAATACATAAACTCCTGATGTCAAGCCCCCGCATCGAGATAAGGGTGGACTACTTGCCAAGGGTAGCATATACCATACCTTACGACCTGGTCTTTTCAATGGGATGACCACCTTTCTTAAGTTGAGGGTGTTGATATGCTATCAAAATACAATACTTTTGATGCTTAAAACTTGGAATTTTATATATTCTCAATGCAATGTTAGTGGGTTTGATGTGTTTTTATGTTTATTTTTTAGGATTACAGGAGTTGGCATGATTTTGGGCAAAGTCTATAGAATTACATCTTTTTGAAGAAGTATGAGACACTCTACGGGCCGTGGAAACTTCCATGAGCTATAACTTTGTTTCATGGTTGAGATGCAGTGAAGCGCCTATTTTCAAATATTGAGTCCACGAACTGTCAGACGAGCCATGAAATTTATATAAGTCGTGGACCAAGTTTCATCCCTTGAGGATCAAAAGTAAAGGAGTTTTTGGCAAGTTTTCAGGTGAAACCCTATATGGGTCATAAGTCTAAATACGACCCATAGAAAGGTGTCATAGAAGTGATAGCCAATTTTGAAGAATGAAGTCTACAAAAACCAGGTATGGGTTGTAGAACTTTGTACGACCTGTAACCCTCACCGTAATGCATATCGACTCAATTTTTTTAATTTCATTTTAGATTTGGTTTTTAGTTATTATAAATAGATTTTTAGGTTTTTTTAGAAGAGGGGACGCACCAGATAGAGAAAAGATAGTAGAGAAACACTTGGAGAATTCTTCTTTTGTGATTTTGTCATAAAAGATTTCTTGAGGATTGGAATTTCTTATTTTTAACTTCATCATTGTAAGTGATTATTTATGCTATTACTTAATATAATTTATTCATCTACAATGATTATGTATAGCTAAATCCACAACTATGATTGTGGAAACCTTGAAAAACTAACAAGGTAAAATTAGGTAATCAATAATTCTTGGAAAGCGTGCATGTATGTATTAGTTATTTGCTTCTTATTGATTGATTTTTAATGGTGGCCAACGTTAGAACTTGCCCCAATTATTATCGATTGGATCAAGGTGGTAAGAAATGGGAAAAAAGTAGTTAACATGATTTAAATTGATTTTTTTCTCATCTAATTAACCAAACTAGATCAAGGGGAGATTGTACTAGAACAATAGGTAAGGGTTAGTAATGTCACATTGTGGGGATGGATCAAATCACGTAGTGAAATTCACCCCTCACTTGGATCAAAAGGTTTGGTAAACATAACTTGCCCTTCTGCATGCTAGACACTAGAAAAGATTATGATTATCTGGTGACACTGAGTTAGGAATTCATCGGGAGCAAAATTCCTTAGTTACTTCTTCCACTGATTTCACAACACTCATTCCAGTTTAGGTTTATTTCTTTGCAATTACAAAACCCCCCTTTCGAGAGATAAGTAGGTTAATTCACTCAATTTGCTTGCAACTACTCTGAGTCTAACCATATTCTCTGTGGGATCGACCCTAACCTTGATTAGATTATATATATTGATAAAAACTACTTTAAGCTTCAAAAAGAAGGTGTAGCTTGGGTGATATCAGATTAAAATATGAGTCGTAGAATGGTCTTATGGTTTGGGTCCTAAGAAGGTTGAAATTGGCTAAGTATGGAATGGATTTACGAGAGGGTCAATGATCCATTATTGTATTTATGAACCATAATGAGTGTTCATAGTTTGATGTTCAGAGGCATGTTTTAGGGGTCCAAAGTGTAACTTGATAAAATCCCCATTTCACGACTCATAAATCAATCTATGACCTATAGACGGGGTCCGTAGATGAGGTCTGATAGTTTTTCAATAAAGGAAAGTTTAGATATTTTTCCGTGTTCTAAGCTTAATAGTATGTCATATTGACCCTATTCCCTCACATATTAGACCTATTCTTCCCAACACAGTCTCATTCTATACCCACTCCGTTTCTCTTAAATTTTCTAAGTCTTTTAAGTCTTCAAGACACAAGGATGGAAAACTGGAGTTTTCAAGGTTTCGTCCCAAAATATCAAGCTTCTCGTTTTGTCTTCTAATAAATGGGGTTTGATTTTTCAGTTCCTCCCACCCATAAAGCTCCAATATGTTTCCTATTTTATTAACTTTCAATGTTTTTGAAATTTTATTGGTTGCATGAACTCCTTTTAAATGATGATATTATGATCTATTTTTAGTTATATGAGTGATGTGACACCAAGATACGACACTTTAGATGCTTTAAACTTAAAATTTTGTGTGTTCCCTAGCAATTTTTAGTAGATTTGATTTGTGTTTGTGTTGTTTTTACAAAATTATAGGGTTTGGCATGTTTTCAGTTCTCCAATTTTTTGTTGTATGTATTTAATTATGAAAATATCAAACATGATTTATTCATCTACAGTGAATATGAGTAGCTAAATTTACAACTGGGGTTGTGGGAACCATGAAGAACTAACAAAGTAAAAACTGAATAATTTGTAATCCTTGAAAAGTGTGCATGCTTGTATTATTTATCTCTTTGTTTTGATTATTTTTTAATGGTGGCCAATGTTAGAACTCATCTTATTCTTACTTGTCAGACCAAGGGGTAATGAATAGGATATGGGATAAATAAAAGGATTTGATATGAGTATACTTATCTAATCAACCTAAGCTGTCACGACCCGGATAGGGGGCCTAGATGTGACATGGCGAAGGAGAACCTGAAAGTCCTCGATCAAGCCATCATAG
>JBCEWC010012634.1:0-15700 GCA_038996855.1 Solanum aculeatissimum | reverse complement strand
ATTGAAACAACTTATGTGGAGTCGGACCACGGTAAAAAACCAGAGCTAATAGTGCAGTCGGAGCACTCTAAAAAACCCACTTCAAGTCAATTCCCCCCCCTCCCCCACCCCCACCAGCCCCCCTTTTTCTTTGGGTGAGACCCTAATTCCAGTTGTTGCAATAGTAGAAATAGAAATGCCACCTCTTATGAGTTATGTCTTAATAAACACTTAGGTGTCATTTGGTGGTTGGTTAGATTAACGCAAAAAAGTCATGCACGATTGGGGTGTATAGAGATAGAGTTGATTAGAATTTTTTAAATAACAAACTAAATTATTTATGTTAGCATTTTGAATTTATAAATCAAATCAAATTAATTTATAAATTTGGATTTTCCAAACTTGAGTTGTTTTTAGTTTACTTAAATTTTTTTGGTTTTTGAGTTTTTTCTGATATTTTTAATAAAATATTTATACAAATATATAATTAATTTATACTTCATATATTTCTCTAGTCCTATCAAAATACAACTATCTAAGGTGTTTCTTAAGAAAATAACACAAAATATGATATAAGTGATAACACTAATATTCAAATAATAATAATAATAATAATAAAATCGCATAACATAAATGTTACAAAGAAATAAGTCATAATGAAAATGATCATAATTTAAAAGTACCAAATCATGCTAAAATAAATCTAATAAGTATTAATTTACATGACTAAAAACTTAAAAAATAATACATTAAAATCAGGTTATGTATTTTAATTATCTAAACTAATATAATTTTTTTTAAAAATTCAATAATATTGTCATTCTTAGTGTTGAAATGATTTTTTTGTTGTTAGCATTAGTATAGATTTCATTTGAGCTTTATTAGAGCTAGTAATATTTATGGACTATAACCTTTATTGGACTATAATCTTTATTGGACCATTTAAAATGCTAAGTCAAACTTGAAATAATATGTTTTAAAGATAAAAACTATGAAAAAGTATAAGCATAAATTATATCAAAGTAAATACTTTTATGTATAAAATAAATTTTAAAAATCATACATATAATGTCACGTTGATTTGGTCTTGAGTTGACTTTTTAAAGTAAAAACCAACCCAACTCAAGTATAGTCGAATTTTTTTATTCAATATCAAATCAAACCATTAATCAAATATTTTTCTATATTTTTTGCTCGATTTGCAATTTGGTGTGATTTTCAATTTGACTTTGTTCATCCCTAATGTAAGATATATTATTTATGTATTAGTTATTCTATTATTTATTTTATATATAATAATACATAAAGTATATCACAATTTAGACATATTTTATGTAATACCCCACAACTCTATTCATACGATCCAAATTTTTTCGTTGTAAGTATATAATCTTGAACCTAGTGATGCCTTGCATGTACCTATATTTTAAGGCTCATTCCCATATGTGTTAAGAGTATTAGAAGTGGATTAGGTTCATAAGAGACCCCTAGTACTTTGTCGAGTTCAAAACTTTCCTATCGATTGAGTTTTTCGCATTAGATTATGCAAGGGTCAATTTTAAATGACCATAACTCTTAGCACACAGAAAATTAGATGTCCCATGACCTACCAAATGAAAGCTCTTTCAATTGGCTTTCCAACGTGATGTGCTGCCGAAATATAATACTTTTGATGCTTATAACTTGGAATTTTGTGTGTTCTCAAATCGATGTTGTTAGATTTAATGTGTTTTATGTTTGTTTTGCAGGATTATAGAGTTGGCATGATTTTTGCGCAAAGTGTGTTGAAAGTGCAGTTTTTGGAGATTCACAAAATCCTTTACGGGTCGTGGATTATTCTACGGACCATAGAAGGGGAGTCGTAACAAATTTCGGTGAAGGGTGATTTTCAGAAGTTTAATCTATGAGCGATTTGACGAGCTGTAAATCATTATACAAGTCGTAGATCAGTTGTTGTACCCTGAGGACCAGAGATAGGGGAGTTGCTGGAAAGTCATCAGATGAAACTCTTCGCGGGCTGTAGAATCTTATACGACCCGTAGAAGGGTCTGATAGAAGTCGCCCCAGTTCTGAAGATGAAATCCAAGAAAGCCCGACTACGGGCCATGGAACATGTTACGACCTATAGAGTATGCCCATAGAGCTTGTCGGCCCAACTTTCCTAGTTTGAATTGGTTTTGATTTTAAACATTATAAATAGGTTTTTAGGTTATTTTATGATAAGTTTGGCTGAGAGTTCGTAGTAGTTCATAGTTTTTAGTACTTTTAGTCAAAGATAAATTATATTTTGTGTTCTTGATTCGTAATTGTAATTTTCATTGAAGAGTTAGATTTCTTGTGCTTAAATTTATTCATGTAAGTGCTCAATTATGTTTTTTTAATCATAATTCTTGTATCTACATTAATTATGAGTAGCTAAATCCACAACTAGGGTGCTGGGAACCATGAAGAACTAACAAGGTAAAACTAGATAATTCGTAATTCTTGAAAAGTGTGTATGAATGTATTAATTAATTCTCTTCATCTAAAACACATTTTAACGGATAAACAACGTTAGAACTCGCCTAGTGTTACTTGCAGATCAAGGAGGTAATGAATAGAAAAAGAGAATAATTAACAGAATTCGATTGATGTTTTCTAGTCTATCAACCGACTAGATCAAGGGGAGGTTGTACTGGGACTATAAGTAAGGGTTAGTAATGCCACACCACGGAGGTGGATCAAACCCCGTGGTGAAATTTACCTCTACGCTGGATAAAAGATTTAGGTAAACTTAACTTACTGTTCTACATCTACACACTGGAAAAGATTACAATTATCTAGTAATATCGAGTTAGGAAATCATGCGGAACATATCACTCTAGTTAGCTCTTTTACTGATTTTACACCACTTGCTTTAGTTTAGGTTTCGTTACTCTAAATTACAAACCCCCTTTTCGGGAGATAAGTAGGTTAATTACCCCATTTTACAATTGAATTATTCTGGAGTCTAATTTATTCCCTATGGGTTCGACCCTAACCTTGGTTAGGTTATTTATTTGACAACGATTGCTTTATCCTTCAAAAAGGAGGTGCAGCTTGGGAGACATCAAGTATTTTGGCACCGTTTCCGAGGAATACAACTATACTTGTTTAGTTCAAGTAATTTGGGGGTTAAACCTTATTCTTCTCATGTTATATTTTTTGTTGTTTTTGTTCTATTTCAGCATTCGGGTATAACGAGGGATGGTCCAGACCAATCTGAACCATGCTGAAAATGAGGAGAAACAAGAAGTGCCAATTGAGGAAAGATTGGGTGTCGACACTTTGAAGGCAGTACTAATGAATTTTGAGAGTGACGACATCCTGGATTATGAGGAGATAATGAAAACCCTAGGAGTGTTTGGTTTCATAAGGCACCAAGCTAAGCTTGAAATGGATTTGAAAAATCGAGAGTCGTCACCCACTGAATCATCAATGGAGGAGCCACTAGTGCTAGAATTGAAGGCCTTTATGCCCCATTTGAGATATGTGTTTTTGGGTGCTGACAACACATTGCCTGTCATAGTTGTAGTGGACCTGATGAACGAACATATGAATACATTAATTGCGGTGCTCAAGCAGTTCAAGAAGGATATCGTATGGACAATCACAAACATCATTGGTATTCTTCCTAGGGTATGCACTCATAAAATCTAACTGGTCAAAGTCTACAAGCCGAGTGGTGAACATCAAAGAGCCTCAACGTAGCCATGCAAGAGTTTGTGCACAAAGAAATCATTAAGTGGTTAGACACATTAGTGATATACCCAATTGCCGACGGTGAATGGGAAAGCCCGGTCTAGTGTGTTCCAAAGAAGGGAGATATCACTGTGATCCCAAATACAAGTAACAAATTGATCCCCATGCGACTAGTCACAAGATGAAGGGTATGTATAGACTACAGGAATCTAAATGCCTCAACGGACAAGGATCACTTCCCTATATCATTCATGGATCAGATGCTAGATCATTTGGCCGGAAAGGGTTGGTACTGCTTTCTTGATGGTTACTCAGGTTATAATTAGATCTCCATCGCTCTAGAAGACCAAGAGAAAACCACATTTACATGCCCCTATGACACCTTTGCATTTAAGAAGATGCCATTTGGGCTATGTAACACACCAACAACATTCTAGAGATGTATGATGCCCATCTTCTCAGACATGGTGGAAGACACTATCGAGGCATTCATCGATGACTTCAGTGTAGTGAGTGACTCACTCAGTTATTGCTTATAACATTTGCATGCAGTGCTTCAAAGATGCGAAGAATGCCATCAGGTTCTGAATTGGGAGAAGTATCATTTCATGGTGAAGGAAGGCATTGTGTTAGGGCACAGAATCTCTAGGAAAGGCATTGAAATAGAACGAGCCAAAGTGGAAGTAATCAAAAAGCTTCCTCCACCCATATTTATTAAAGGAGTATGAAGCTTTCTAGGCCACGCAGGATTCTATCGGTGCTTCATTAAGGACTTCTCAAAGATTGGACACCCATTATGCAAATTACTCGAAAAGGAGACCAAGTTCGTATTTGATGATGTATGCATTAGAGCATTTGAAGAATTGAAGTAGAAGTTGATATCAACATATATTATTATTGCTCTAGATTGGTCAAAGACTTTTGAGATCATGTGTTATGCAAGTGGGATCGCACTTGGAGTGGTACTAAGAAAATATAGAGAGAAGATCTTACATCTTATATATTATGCCAACAAAGCTCTAAATGTAGCACAAAAAAATCACACTATCACAGAGAAGGAGATACTTGCAGTGGTTGTTGCACTTGAGAAATTCAGGTCTTATCTCTTGGGGACCAAAATCATCGTACATACAGACCACTCTGTATTGCGGTACTTAATGGTGAAGAAGGATGCGAAACCAAGGTTAATCTGATGGGTAATGCTTCTTCAAGAGTTTGACTTTAATATGATTGACCGGAAGGGATTGAGAATCAAGTTGTAGATCACCTGTCCAGATTAGAGGATGGGGAAATGGCAAAGTTTGATAATAGAGTTGGGATTTATGATTCCTTCCCCGATGAGAGAGTGCTGGCAATATCACATGACTTGATACCATGGTTCACAGATTTTGTGAACTATTTAGTTAGTGACATTGTACCACCAGATCTGAATACTTACCAGCGCTGCAACTTTATGTTCGATGTGATAAAGTTCTTTTGGGATGATCCATACTTTTTTCGTGTATGCACAAATAGGATTATTCATCGCTGTGTTCCTGATATTGAAATGATGAGCATCCTTGAGGCATGCCATTCATCCCTAGTCGACGGGAATCATAGTGGAGTTCAAACAACACATAAGATCTTATATTGTGGCTACCATTGGCTAACCATCCACCAAGATGCCCATAACTACTCCAAAGCTTGTGACAGATGCCAGAGGGAAGGTAGTATTTCCCGCAAACACAAGCTCCCTTTAAACTCTATTATGATGATCAAATTGTTTGATGTATGGGGGATAGATTTTATTGATTCATTTGTGAGCTCGCATGGAAACAAGTACATTTTGATGTTTGTGGACTATGTACTAAAGTGGGTGGAAGCAGTGGTGCTTCTGAAAAATGAAGGTAAACGTGTCACAACATTCCTAAAGAGGAATATCT
This sequence comes from Solanum aculeatissimum, assembly GCA_038996855.1. NCBI lineage: Eukaryota > Viridiplantae > Streptophyta > Magnoliopsida > Solanales > Solanaceae > Solanum > Solanum aculeatissimum. Next base: position 10,079 of record JBCEWC010012634.1, on the reverse strand, counting down.
TCTCAAGGTTTGGTACCCCTCAAGCGATAATCATCGATGTGGGTTCTCATTTCTGCAATAGGCTATTCAAAGATCTATTAAAAAATATAAGGTAAAGCATAGAGTGGAAAACCCTTATCGTCCCCAGACAAGTGGGCAAGTGGAGGTGTCAAATAGGGAGATAAAACAGATTGTCCAAGACTGTGAATGCAAACCAGATGGATTGGTCATGGAAGCTTGATGAAACATTATGGGCATACCAAACAATATTCAAAACTCCCATAGGTATGTCTCCTTATCAACCTATCTTTGGTAAAGCTTGTCACCTACCGATGGAGCAGGAACACAAGGCGATGTGGACACTCAAAAAGTTGAAACTGGATTGGAATGAGGTTGCAACTCTGAGGCTGAACCAATTGAATGAACTTGATGAATTCCGCTTAAAAGCATATGAGAGTTCAACCCTGCATAAACAACGGATGAAACTACAACATGATCGCTGCATCAAAAATCATTAGTTTACGCCAGGAGATTTAGTGTTGCTATACAATTCTAGGTTAAGGTTGTTCCCTAGGAAACTCAAATCTAGGTGTTGGGACCTTTCAGAGTGGCACATGTCTTCGACCATGGAGCAATTGAGTTGGAAAAAAAATGGTGCAACATTTAAAGTGAATGGCTAAAGAGTCAAACTATATCTTAACAATGTTGAAGATTAAGACAATAGAGTCATGCATACTTGATGAAGCCTAAGTAATCAAGTGGTCTAAGTCGTGCTGCAATACTAAATTAGGCTTTACTTGGGAGGCAACCCAAGAAGAGAGAGGCGCTTAGGCGCCCAAATATGTTCTTTTGATCCCTGCTCTTTATTTTTATATTCTGTGTGTATTGGGAACAATGCATAACTTTTTCGATAGGGTATGGATAGTTATAGGCCTCAGTGAAGTCTGAGTAATCTTGGCCTATAACTATCCCAATTTTTAATTCTAAAGGATTTTCTTACCTGTGTTCTTTTTCCCTGTGGATATTTAATTTCTATTAAACTAACATATTTAGGATGTTTAGGTGGTATTGGTAGAATATAGTACTGATGTCTATGGCATATGTTTGTTTTTTTATGGAAAATGATACCCGCCAAATTTTTGGTTAGTTAGTCTTGATAACAACCATGCATGTTTAAATGCTTGATAGGTGCTCATTCTGATAAGTTAGGTTGAATTTTGATTGAAAAACATGATATGAGAGTCTGTGCTGATAGTGTAATCTGTGCCATGTGTGTGAGAGCTTATTTGCATGATTCATATACTGTGTTTTAATTCAGAGCTTGCCCTGTTACTCTGACTTAGACCGTTGGTTAGTTGGTTAGGAAAGGATCTTAGGCATTGTTCTTATTAGTCCACTTAGCCTAAATGACCAACCAAATGTGTAATGTATCCCTTGATCCCAATGTTTGAGCCTAATATGTACCTTTTCCTTGTAAATACCTAAGTAACCTAACCTTAATGAATGATCAACCATGAAATTATCCCTAGTGCTTCATTGAACATTGTGCACCTTGACTGAAGCAAAAAACCTAAGTTGAGGGTGGCTACCCACATTGGCCCTGGTTCAAAGGATGGATATTATGCACCTTAACTCAGGACAAAATCCTATATTGAGAGTTGCTAATGTAAGGAGAAGTCATGAAAAATGAGAGGGAAACTAGTGATACAAAAAAAGGAGAAAAATGTTAAAAAGGGTGCAAGAAAAAGAAAGAATTGCCTAACTATTGCGATAAAAAGCAAAAGAATGTGAAAATACAAGGCAATGAGCTAAAAATGAAAATAAACCACCCTAAAAAGGGTTAGAATGGGGGGGGGGGGGGGAAGGTAAAATATGATGAAAGTGATAGGTTGGTAGGGAGAAAGTGTTGAAAAACACAGTGTCAAAGAGGACCTTTAGTCACTATGTTCTCAGAACATCACACCAAAGCCCCCTGAGCCTACGTTGCAAGATCGCAATGTTTAAATATCTTTTGTGAGAGTGAGTGGTTTTGTGCAGTCCCAAGTATTGAATCTGAAAACATCACTATGAGAGTGAGACAAAACTTCTTTTTGTGAGGGCACTTGTATTGCATTATTAATGTTAGACTGAGTTAGTAATTGTTACTAATTAGAGGTCACCTTGCTTGTCAGAGTTGCACTGTCGAATATATTGATCTGCATTAGTCTCTTTGATAGCTATCTAATATGTGGTTATGAATGGTGTAGGTATCTATGCTTGAGTTTGATATGATGTTTTCTATTAGACTGAGGTTTGTGTGTTGCTGTGCTACTTATGTCGATTGAGTCCGTCCCTTGAGGACAAACAATAATTTTAAGTTGAGGGTGTTGATGTGCTGCAGAAATATAACAATTTTGATGCTTATAACTTGGAATTTTGTGTGTTCTCAAAGCGATATTGTTAGATTTGATGTGTTTTTATGGGTCATGGATTATTCCACGGGTCGTAGAAGGGAGTCATAGCAAATTCCAGTGAAGGGTGATTTTCAGAAGCTTAATCTATGAGTGAGTTGGCAGGCCATAAATTATTATATGAGTCATAGATCAATTGTAATACCCTGAGGACCAGAGATTGGGGAGTTGCTGGAAAGTCATCAGATGAAACCTTCCATGAGCCGTAAAATCTTATACAAATCGTAAAAGGTCTCGAAGAAGTTATCCTAGTTTTGAAGATGAAGTCCACGAAAGTCCGACTATGGCCCGTAGAGCCTACCGACCTAGCTTTCCTAGTTTGAGTTGGTTTTGTATTTTAAATATTATAAATAGGTTTTAAGGTTATTTTATGATAAGTTTAGCAGAAAGTTCATAGTAGTTCATAGTTTTTAATACTTTTAGTCAGAGATAAACAATATTTTGTGTTCTTGATTCACAATTTTCATTGAAGAGTTGGATTTCTTGTGCTTAAATTCATTCGCGTAAGTGCTCAATTATGTTATTATTTATTATGATTCTTGTATCTACATTAATTATGAGTAGTTAAATCCACAACTAGGGTTGTGGGAACCATGACGAACTAACAAGGTACAACAAGATAATTCATAATTCTTGGAAGATGTGCATGAATGTATTAATTAATTCTCTTCATCAAAAATGCTTTTTAACAGATGATCTATGTTAGAACTCACCTAGTGTTACTTGTTGGATCAAAGAGGTAATGAATAGGAAAAGAGAATAATTAATAGGATTCAATTGATGTTTTATAGTCTAATCAACCAAACTAGATCAAGGGGAGGTTGTATGGGACTATAGGTAAGGGTTAGTAATGTCATACTACAGAGGTGGATCAAACTTCATGGTGAAATTTACCTCTACGCTGGATCAAAGATTTAGGTAAACTTAACTTACTGTTCTGCATCTACACACTGGAAAGGATTACAATTATCTAGTAATACCAAGTTAGGGAATCATGGGGAACATACCACCCTAATTAGATATTGTACTAATTTTACATCACTTTCTTTAGTTTAGGTTTCGTTATTCTAAATTACAAACCCCCCTTTTCGGGTGATAAGTAGGTTAATCACCCTATTTTGCAATTGAATCATTGTGGAGTCTACCTTATTCCCTATGGGTTTGACCCTAATCTTGGTTAGTTTATTTACTTGACAATGATCGTTTTATCCTTCAAAAAGGATGTGTAGCTTGGGCGACATCGCAACACAACTGATTTCACCTCATTTGTAGTTTGGAGTCAAAAGTTATGACCGTTTTACTGTAGACTACCAGAGCAGAGTTGAAACTATGAAACCTACTTACGGGTCATGGATTGAAGTACGACCCATACAGTTAACTCGTGAAAAAATTCCTACGAGTCCATTTTTGAGTCCCAGACTTGACGAACCCATATACGGGTCATAGAAACTTCTACAGCTGTAGATTGGACTCGTAGAATCATCCAAAAACTTTGAAATTTGCCAAAAAGCTTACGAACGGGTTCCTACGGGCCGTGGAACCTTCTACGGGCCATAGATGGGCTCGTGAACGACTTTGACAACTTTTTAAGAAAGATTATTTTGATCTTTTTTCACCATTTTAAAGCCTAAACTTGATAATTTTGCATCTATTTAAGTCCCTAAATATAACTAATTAGTCTATTTACGTTCAAAACATATTCCAAGACTTTAAACAAGTTCCAAGAAGGAAAAATCTAAGGTTTCAAGAGAATAAAGTGCGTCCTTCAAAAATCTAAAATTTTCAGGTATGTAAGGCTACTTATTGTGTTGGATTGAGTTCATCCACGTACCTCACCTATTGATTTTTTGTAATTGAGTTCGAGTAAGATTTTACCCTAATTCTTGGGTTCAAAATTTTGAGTTGTTTGTTATCCTATTGAGTTTCTTGTACATAAAAGCGTATTAATGATCCTCATGAGTTGGGTATTTGATTGGCTGCATGTTTATGTCTTCATTCACATGAACCCTAATTGAGAACTATATTTGCATGAACTATGTTCTGAGCATAAATAATAAGTTGAGGAAGAGTATTGAGGAGATGAGGCATGTTTTAATGACTTTTGCAGAAATTAAGTATTTAGTCTAAGCAATTGAGATGAGTTTAAATGATACTTTTAAAGAGAATATTTTGGGAAAAGTATTGAGCACCGAGTTGGGTAAGAGAAGAACACCTAGAACTATGTTGCCAGCGTAGGATAGTTGTGCAGTTAACTCTAGTGACTCTTGTCCCAAAAAGATGAACAAGGCATGAGGATTCAAAAAGCAGGGGTTGAACATCCTTACCTTGGCAAGTAATGGACGGGCAAATAATGATGACTTTTTCATTGTACATCACCAACTATAGTGGTGTTAGTATTGTCGGTTAGAGAAACTCCCTAATTTTGCATAACTGATTTGACATGAGTTGCATGCTAGAGTTTCTTTTAGGAGCATTATTTTACTATACCATTGTATGATTTGGCGTGAGTTGCATATTATTGAGTTTATTTTCAAGAATGACTTTATTTTCAAACTTGCATGTTTTACTGACTTGAGAGAAGTTGAGGTTTTGATCTGCATATCAAAATTAGTGAAAACATTTCTACTGTAACCCATCATTCACTTTGAGCTTTAAAGGAATCCTTACTGATCAAAGGGGATGGGAGGTAGGCACCATATTGATGTTTCAAACTAGTGTTAAAATTGCTTGTTATTAATTTTTAACTATTCTATTTCTGCAAGTTAAATTTCATAGTAGTCGACTATCAATCCAAGTTAGTCGACTACTCTAAAATTTCAATTCATCCCCCCTTTGACTATCTATTGGTATCAGAGTGAGGTCTCACGTTAAAAAGCCTAACAACTTGTGAGCAAAGATCAAATGGCCAATTATAAAATTCCTAGTGCTATTCTTCAAGATGGTCACTCGTCAAATTGTCCCCCTTACTTCAATGTCCAACACTACTCTCCACTTGAAGGAAAGATTCAAAATCTTTGTCCAGTCTACTGACTTTAAAGCTTGGCTAGTTATCAAAAAGGGTTCTAAGCCCATTCTTGGAACTTCGGTGGGAAAAACGGTTGATCTAGAATCATTAGAGGTCACCAAGGAACAACAAGAAGTTCTACAAACTAATTCCAGAGCCATTAGTATCCTTTCCAGTGCTGTCACCAGATCTCAATATGATAAAATCTCTATATGCGAGACAACAAAAGAAATATGGGACAAGCTTGAAGTTACTTATGAAAGAACAAGCAAGGTCAAAGAAGCCTGAATAAATGCCTTGGTCAATGAATATGAACCATTCAAAATGGCTGATGATGAGGATGTTGAAACCATATTCTCAAGGTTTAGCAAGATAGTTAGCGAACTGAAGTAATTGGGAATGGTCTACTGAAACACTTTGCAAGTTAGGAAATTTATTCGAAGCCTTCATAAAGCGTGGGAAACTAAGGTTGCAATACTATAGGATGGTGATTTGTATAATATGATGTATGATGAACTTCGCAAAAACCTCATGGTATACGAGCAAAATCATATAAACAAATATCACAAGGATGAGAAGAAAAAGTCAGTTGCTTTCAATATAGAAACCTTCACTGAAGAGGAAGAACTGGACGAAGCCAATAATGAAGTGATGACACTAATGACATGCGGGGTCAAGTAAATGCTCAGGCAAAGAAGATAACGGGCACAACAAGACCTGATACCAAATGAGCGGAATGATGATGGATGCTACTACTGCGGAAGGCCTGGGCATATTTGGCAAAACTACCCTGAATTAAAAAAAAAACTCACGCAAAAGTAGCAACTCAAAATCCCTAGGTGCATGGATTGATGAAGAAGGCTCTAAGGATGAACCAATAAAAGCCGCAAATATTTGCTTTATGGTACTTGGAGAAATAAGTGAGGTAAGAAATCTTAATTGCCCAAATTGTCATGATCTTCAAAATACTATTGACATGATCACCGATGAACTCCAGAAAGTTATTGATGAATATAATAAAATCTCTAACGATAAAAAGATCTGGGAGATACTTTTAGAAGAAAGTCAAATTAAAGTCGACTTACTTCAAGAAGAACTTGATGGTGTTAAGATGCAACTCAATAGCATCCTAAAACCACCAAGTCATAGCTCCATTCATTCAAACTCCTCTTTTTGAACTGTGTCATCAAAGTCTTCAGAATCTAAAAATAAAGTGTTTTCTAAATCAACGTTCTTTACTTGTGCTAAAATTTGTCAAAAATACTTTAACTACAAAACCTTTAATTCAGAAAAATAGAGTTAGAGACCAAAAGTCTCACCTACTAACAATCAAGGACCTAATAAAACTTGAATACTTAAAACAAATTGATTGCTTCTTGATGTAGGTACCCCCAAAACAGACTTACTGGAAAGGAATGTGGGTAATCGACAGCGAGTGCTCAATACATATGACTAAAAAGAAAGAAAACTGCAAGAGTGTCAAGAAATTTGATGGAGACTATATAAGATTTGGTGATAACACAAAAGGAGAAGTCACTGGTGTAGGCACAATCACTATAAGTCCCTCATGTGATCTTATAGAAATTTACCTAGTAGATGGGCTAAAACACAATCTTCTAAGCATCAACCAACTATGTGATGCCGATTTCAATATGTACTTAAATTTTGTAAAATGCACCATCATAAATTAGTCCAAAAATATTACCATCATTAGAGATCGAGTTGAAAACATCTACTTCCTAAACAATTTGGACCTACCTATTCTTACATATTTGACTGTGATCTCAAATGATGCTCTAGTATGGCACAGGAAACTTGGTCATGCCAGCATGTATGCAATTGAAAACTCTCTAGACTAGACCTAGTCATTGGAATTCCCAATCTAAAGTTCGAAAAGGACCGTCCATATGATTCCTGCTAGTTTGGGAAACAAACAAGGTCATCCTTTAAAGCTACAAACTTTGTTAGGACAACAAAGTCTCTCCAGTTGTTGCACATGGACTTGTTCGGGCCAACTAAAATGGCAAGTATTGGTGGTAAACATTATGCTTTTGTTATTGTCGATGATTACTCTCGTTTTACTTAAGTTATCTGTTTGTCTTATAAGCATGAAGCTTTCACAAATTTTAAAGTTTTCTGTAAAAAGATTCAAAGAAGCAAGTTACTTTATCACCAACATTCACAGTGACCATGGAGGAGAATTTGAAAACAAACTCTTCGAAGAATTCTGCAACAATAATGGAATATCTCAAAATTTCTCCGTGCCCATATCTCCACAACAAAATAGAGTTGTAGAACAAAAAAATTAATCTCTCCAGGATACTGCCCAAACTATGTTGATTGATCAAGGTCTTCCAGAACATTTCTGGGTTGAAGCAGTCAACACTGCATTCCATGTGCTAAATAGATGCATGATTAGACCAATTCTAAGGAAGACTCTTTATGAACTCTAGAAGGGAAAGAAACCCAACATAAGCTACTTTCATCCATTTTGGTGCAAGTGTTATGTCTACAATAATGATAAGAACAATCTCGGTAACCTTGAGCCAATAAGCGATAAAGGCATCTTTCTGGGCTACTCTCCCTCTGGTCGAGCTTTTAGGGTCTTTAACAAATGCACTCTTAGTATTGAAGAATCTGTTCATGTTGTTTTTGATGACTCTAACGCAAGCATGTAGCTTCGTGATGAAAAACCTTTGATTTAGAGTGCTCCCACTCCTTCCGCATCCAATACCAATCAAATAAAGGAGTCGATTGAAAAACCTTTGATTTAGAGTGCTCCTACCCGAAGACTTTGCGGTCTCCTCGACGGAGGCAAGAACGTTCATCTTTGAAGAACACCCTAACTCCCCTAATTTTGGGCCTCTGTCTCTTTTCCTTGAGAACTGAATCTTGGCTCACATCATTTCCACCACTCTGGTGTCCATAAAGGGATCCCTTAGTAGCATCTCAAACAAGGATATTTTTATCTTGTACTGCCTTCTCAAGAAATACAACATCAACTGGGCTGAATGGATTAGAGAATACGTGCTTGAAAGCGTGGAAGACTCTATCGCTACTGCAAGTCTTCCCTATGGTCTGCTCATCTCCTAAATTCTCAGAGAGTCTCAATTGATCTATCCAGTTTAAAATCCACTGAAACGTCTGTCACTTATGATTCTCGCACCTTCGCCAACATGGATTACACTCTCATTGACAACAAATGGCACAAGAAGGATTGTGTAAAGGGAAAGACAGAGATCCTTAAGTCGACTAAGATCTCTAAAGAATCTGCTACCATTCTCACTAAGGAGGTAGATGACATCAAGAATTCACTTCTTTCTCTAACTAGTGTTGTGAAGGATGTGTATGAAACTCTTTCCAAAGTTCTTCGACTCAGAAATAACTCTAACATCAACTTGGGATAGCTACGTATGGATGTTGAGAAACTCAAGAAGGAATGTGTGCACTCTGTAAACAAGGAAATCAAGCAAGTTGACTCTCTGAACACGGTAGTCAACTTTTCCAACAATGAACTTGCTATCTTGATGTCGCTCAACCTGACTACTCAGAGGTAAAATGGACGTTCATCATCAAAATAATAACCTAACTTTAGAAGTTGGGGTCGAATCCCATAGGAAATCATTGTTCAAGGAGAAAGTGATTTGTTGGACCAAGTAATTATAGGATCTTAGAGGTTGAAATATTTAAAAATAGAGTTCAACTAATGAGTTCTTGTAACAATCCAATTTTTTTTGAAATCTTCTTATTATTGGAATTATATGATGTACTACAAGTAATGGTTGAGTTTTTGTAGCCACGGGTTGAGTTTAAGTGGCCGAATGCAAATTGGGCTAGTCGGTGGCCTAGAGGGACAGTTTCGGCAGTGTACTTAAAATAGTCATAACCTTTGATGTGGGGTGAACCATGTGAGCTGATACATATCAAATTGTATCTCTTTGCATTAGCTTTGCAATACAACTGGTTTCACTCAATTTGGAGTTCGGATGAGGGAGATATGGCCCAAATAGTGAGACTCTCTAAAATTCGGAAGCCATTGGAGATAGGCTCAGAAATGTGACAAAGGACAAGGCCACGAGCCGTGAAACTTTGCACGGCTCATCTAGGGTCTCGTCAAGTGTTCCAGTGAGCTTGGGGTGGCCTGGAACCACCCCTAAGACAAGTCCAAACCAACGAGACCTTGGACGGTCCGTTTGGAGCTAGATGGCCCGTGTATTGCCTCGTGAAGTGAGGCAGTAGCTTGGCCAAGACAAGGCTGAATTTTGGGAGGCTAAGTATGGTGGTATGGTACCTTACACAACCAGTCACACCTTGAACGGACTGTCAAGTGGTTTGTGAAGTGTTACAGAAAGTCCTCCGAGACTTCGCGTTGGAGAAATTGGCTAAGTATGGTTGGACGGTGGGGTTGATGGCTCGTGTGCCATTTGACGGCACTGTAGAAACCGTCTGGCACTGTGTACAGTTAAAAGCTCCATTTTATTAATGATATTTTCGTGATTTAATATTTCCTTAAGCCCTTTTTTGGTCCCCCTAAGGTCTCCTAAACTCCTAAAACATTCCCCAAACCCTCATTCATCCATTAGAACTCTCCTATACACTCTCTTAAGATCCTAAGACTGTCTTGGCCTCCATTGAAGCTAGCTTGT
>JBCEWC010012633.1:0-15701 GCA_038996855.1 Solanum aculeatissimum | reverse complement strand
CATGGAACCTCCTCCTGAATAGACCGCGTCAGCTCATCCATCACCAAGGCAAACAGATAAGGGCTCAACACAGATCCTCCTGAATAGTCGTCACTTTCACAAAATATACTAAAAATTTTACTATATAATGAATCTTCCCATCCAAAGCCATCTAATTTTTTTCTTAAATATTTCAAAGCTAGATGCACTATTTTTTTAAATCAATAACTTTAAAGCAGTACTCATCTTCTCATCACATAGAGATTTTTATTTTCAACCCAAAATTTTCTTCAGTCGAAACTAAAGATTGGGATGGGCAATTATTAAGAGCTCCAATACTCCATCATTTCTGTCATCAACTTGATCTTCAAAAGTTGATCTTCAAATCCATCAGTTGTATCTACATCTATAGTAGTAGATATAGAAGAGACACCAGGACGGGAATAGGTACCAGGTGGACTCCAGCCATGAACTCTTACTGTAATATAACCTTTATAAAGTTTTGTACGCAATTTTTAAAGGGTAGAGTTGAAGTGTTCTTGACAAACATCAATACAACCCTCCCCCCTCCCCCAAAATAAATGTTAATATAAAAAGATACTTGTAAAGATTATGAAGACTTACCAATTCAAAGGGGAAAAATTTAGTGTTTGATTGAGAAAAGAGGAAGAAAGTTTGTAAAATGAGAGAACAAAGCCGTGCTAAGAGAAAGAAAAGTGACAAGTGATTATTTTAAAGTGTATTAAATAAGCCTGAATGGTATTAAGACTCTCCTATAGATTTGGTTCGTTATCTTTTCAGATCCACTAAAAGGCTTTTTAGAAAAGACATAAATGGATTAAGTTCAAAAATGCCCTCTCATAAGGGGTGGTCTTGATATTTTGGTTCCCATAAGAAATGTCTTGCAAAAATACCCTTCATTCACTTAATGAAAATTCCTTGGACGAAATTGTCCTTCATACTAACAAAATAAAGGAAGCTTCTATTTTGATTTTACATGGAACTAAAAAAGGTTTTTTTTTGTCTTTGTTTTTTGCCCTCATTTTTCACTTTTTTCTTATGTTTTTTTCTTCTCCTGTTTTGTTTCTTTCATTTTTTGTTACGTATTTTGTTTCTTTTTCTCTTGTGTTTTTTTCTTCTATTTTTTCTTTCTTTCTATTTTTTTCTTTTCTTTTTTTTTTAATTAAGGAACTATAAATAATATTTGTTTTATACATTTTATGTTTTTATTAAATAAAATAATTTTTAAATTCAAGTGTCAAGGTTCAAGATTTTTTTTTTTTCATATTTACTATTTTAAATATATATGGATTGGACTCTTACTGTAGAGGCAATACTTAACATAAAAACTTTTAAAGAACAAGTTACGTCCCATGGGTAAGAGTTGACACAGTTTTTTTTGTGTTTTGATTTATGAGATACTTTATAACTCTTGTATTAGAGACACGACTTAGACCAAGAACTTCACAAATTCTTTCCTATGGGCAAGACTTGATACTACTACATGGTCGATAACTCTGGCCTCTTAGCCCAAAGACTTTCAAACAAGAAGTTAAGTCCCAAAGACAATATTTGACACTATCGCATTATGTCTTGATTTATTAGATGCTCTATAATTCTTACCATATAGGCAAAACTTAGAGCAAGAATTTCACAACTTAAGCCCATGGGCAGGACTTAATAGCTACATTGTGTCTTGATTTATCATATATATAACTCTTGCTTCTTAGTTCAAGGACTTAAAGATAACAAGTTGAGTCCCATGGGCAAGACTTGACATGTCACATTGTGGTTGGATCTATGAGAGACTCTATAACTATTACCCTAGAGGTAAAACTTGTTAGTCCAAGGAGTTCTAAACAAGTCGAGCCTCATGGGCAAGATTTGACACTGCCACGTTACTTATTGATTTATGAGATGTTCTATAATTCTTGCCTTAGAAGCAAGACATAGACCAAGAATTTCACAAGTTACGCCTCATGGGCAAGACTTAACACTAATGAATTGTGTCTTGCTTTATCATACGCTCTATAACACCTTGCCTCTTAGCTTAAGGATTCAAAACAACAAGTTAAGCCCCATATGCAAGACTTGATGATATCACATAGTGTTTTAATTTATGCGATACTCTATGACTATTTCCCTATATGTAAGACTGGTTAGTCGTAGGATTTCTAAAAGCAAGTTAAGCCCCACAGGAAAGACTTAACACTACCACATTATATCTTGATTTATGAGATGCTCTATAACTCTTGCTTTCGAGGCAAGACATAAACCAAGAACTTTAAAAGTTACACCCTATGGCAAGACTTGACACTTCTACATTGCGTCTTGATTTATCATATATAACTCTTACCTCTTAGCTCAAGAACTTTGAAATAACAAGTTTAGCTCTATGGGAAAATTTCACAATATTACATTGTGTTTTGTTTAATTTGATACTCTATAACTATTCTCCTAGAGGTAAGACTTGTTAGTCCAAGGATTTTCAAACAATTACTTAAGCCCATGGGCAAGACTTGACACTATCACATTATGTATTGATTTATGAGATGCTTTGTAACTCTTGCCTTGGAGGCAAGACTTAGACCAACAACTTCATCCATCGGTAAGACTTTACATTTCTACATTGTGTTTTGATTTATCATATATATAACTCTTTCCTATTAGCCCAAAGACTTCAAAACAAGAAGTTAAGCCCCATAGGAAAAACTTGACAATGTCACTTTTTATTTTGATTTCTAAGGTACTGTATAATTATTGCCCTAGAGGTAGGACTTTTTAGTCCAAGAACTTCCAAACAAGAAGTTAAGCCTCACTGGCAAGACTTGACACTACCATATTATGTATTGATTAATAAGATGCTAAATTATTCTTTCCTTAGAGGCAAGTCTAAGCCCAAGGGGTTCAAAGAAAAAATTGTGCCCATGGGCAATGTTTTACATCACTTTTACTAAGTCTAACTTATGAGGAATGCAATAACTTTTGCCTTAAAGGTAGAACATTGATCAAGGGTTAAAAAAAAAATATGTGTCATGGGTAATAGTTTACACTATTTCACTGTGTCTAACTTTTGAGATGCTCTATAACTCTTGTTTAAGAGGCACTACTTAGGCAAAAAACTTCAAAAGGACAAGTTACTCCCTATGGACAGAAGTTAATACTACCACATTATGTCTTGATTTGTGATATGTTCTATCTTTTACCTTAGAGGCAAGACTTAGCCCCCTAAACACTTTCAAATAACAGACAAAAAGACCAAAAAATAAAATAAAAATTGAAACAAACAAAAAGAAAATAGAAAAAATAAGAGAAAAGAAAAAACAATAAATAAAAGAAAAATAAAGAAAGAGAAAAAAAATACTAGTTAAGGTAAAAAAATGAAAAAGGATAAACGAATTAAAAAAGAGAAAACAAAAAAATAATTAAAAAATAAAAAAAGGAAGAAAAAAATAGAAGTTCAAAAAATGAAAAAAAAAAGAAAAAGAAAAAACACGAAAAAGGAAAAAAAAACAAACAAAAGAGAAGAGAAAAAATAATAAATAAAAGAAAAATAACGAAAGAGAAAAATAAAAAAATGCAGAGGCAATTGAACATGGAGAGTTTTTTTGAAAAATATTTAAGGTGTAGAGGGGCAAAAATGTACTTTGGTTCAACATAAAGTGAAAGAAAGAACATTTTTGTAAGACTTTTCTTATGGAGGGCAAAAAATCAAGACAACTACATTTGGAGGGCACCCTGTGTAATTTTCTGGAAATAAATGGACTTAATGGGCTGAATCTGAATGACCAAGATTCAGACTTGAAAACCAACCACACTTAATGGGCCGAATCTAAATAATTAAGATTCGGTCCTCCATTAGGTGTAAAGAAATGAGGCCCTAGGTTATATATATTATATACTGTAGAAATATATAGAACTTCTATTATTATTATTATTATTTTTGAAGTAGGTAAGTTTGTATTGTATCACAAACCAGTACATGGGTTTTACTGAAACCATATATGTAGATGTCTCCTTTTCCACTATTTTCAGTCTATATCGAGTCTAAAACATCGATTATAGATATGGAGTATAATTGATTAGACCAAAAACAAAACAATAAAAAGCAGTTTGGCTTGACCTTCTGGACATTATTCTCTATGCTCTCAAAACACCTAGAATTCCTTTCTTTCAAATAGTCCACCATATGTTAGTAGGGATAATTTTCCATCTGTTTCTGTCCTTTGCATCCTGTGGCCTTCCAACTCTACAGCCTCTGAGACCTTCCAGGGTATAATCCAAGAGATGCCTTTGAGGTTCAAAAAAATCCTCCATATTTGTTGGGTATACTTGCAGTGTAGGAACACATAATTCTGTCTCTAATGTCTCCCCACAAAGGAGACATCTAGAGCATAAATTATCCCTCTTTTCATCAATTTATCTTCAGTGAGAGCAGCTCTTTTGGCCAACAATCATATGAAGTTTGAGATTTTATGAGGTCTTCTACTTCTCCATATTTGTTTCCATGTCCAACTGTGGGTTTGTCTGATCCATCAACCTGCAGGCTGAGTTAACTTTGTATTCCCCTCTTTCCCCCATTTGTAGCCCATTAAAAGCTTCCAGAGTGTTGAAAAATTCTGCCATTCTTGTTATTTCCCAATCATTGAATTTTCTTCTGAAATTAAAGCTCCACACTGATTTGTCCATAACTCTGGTATAGTATTTTGCTGTCCCAGAACTATATTGTATATATCAAGGAAAAGTACTTCCAGTTTCCCTTTTCACGCCACTCATCTTTCCAGAATTTGGTCTTGCTTCCATCTACAAGTTTGATCTTTTGCATTACTCCTAGATTTATCCCTCATGCTTTTTTTTTTGTATATTATTGGTCTTAGATGACTTGAAATAGAGAAACGTGATCAATGAGGATTCATTTAGCCAATCCCAACTTGTTTAGAAATTAGGGAAACCTAAGCTTATGCCCATTTGAAACAAACTATTTACATCCATATACCCCCTTACATTTATGCCCCTCTGCTATTCAAATTTGTGGGTTGACGTCAGCATCCATGTTGTATGATATACCAATAGGGTATACATATACCAACAAGGTATCACAGAGGATTAAGTTTAGTCCTATATTATACTGATATGGTATCAATATACTGACAGAGTATCACAAAGAATATATTTTCTACTAATTCAGAATTTAATAAATAAGTTTGTGACTTTAATAATTTTCTCTTAATTATTGTATTTATTAAAAAAAGAGCTCAAAATCATATGATACCGATAGGGTATCAATATACCAATGGAGTATCACAAGAATATATTTTCTACTAATTTAGAGTTCAATAACTAATTTTGTGACTTCAATAATTCTCTCTTAATCGTTTTGTTTCTTAAAAAAAAATCTCAAAACTATATGGTCTACTTGACACTACTACATTGCGTCTTGATTTATCATATATACAACTCTTATCCCTCTTAGCTCAAGGACTTTGAAATAACAAGTTAAGCTCTATGGGCAAAACTTCACAATATAACATTGTGTTTTGTTTAATTTGATACTCTATAACTATTGCCCTAGAGGTAAGACTTGTTAGTCTAAGGATTTTCAAACAATAACTTAAGCCCATGGATAAGACTTGACACTATCGCATTATGTATTGATTTATGAGATGCCCTATAACTCTTGCGTTAAAGGCAAGACTTAGACCAACAACTTCATCTTTGAGCGAGACTTGACATTTCTACATTGTGTCTTGATTTATCATATATATAACTCTTTCCTATTAGCCCAAAAACTTCAAAACAACAAGTTAAGCCCCATAGAAAAAGCTTGACAATATCACTTTTTGTTTTGATTTATGAGATACTTTATAATTATTGCCCTAGATGTAGGACTTGTTAGTCCAAGGACTTCCAAACAACAAGTTAATCCCTATTGGCAAGACTTGACACTACCACATTATGTATTGATTTATAAGATGCTATATTATTCTTGCCTTAGAGGCAATTCTCTGCCCGAAGGATTCAAAGAACAAACTGTGTCCAAGGGCAATATTTTACATCATTTTTACTGAGTCTAACTTATGAGGAAGGCAATAACTTTTGCCTTAAAGGTAGAACATAGCTCAAGGGTTAAAAGCATAATATATGCTTCATGGGCAATAGTTTACACTGTTTCACTATGTCTAATTTATGAGATGTTCTATAACTCTTGTTTAAGAGGCAAGACTTAGGCAAAAACTTTAAAATAACAAGTTACTCCCTATGGACAAAAGTTAATACTACCACATTATGTCTTGATTTACGACATGCTCTATCTTTGCCTTGGAGGCAAGACTTAGCCCCCCAAACATTTTAAATAACGGACTAAAAAACAAAAAAATAGAAACAAACAAAAAGTAAAAATAGAATAGAAAAAATAGAGAAGACAAAAAACAATAAATAAAAGAAAAATAAAGAAAGAGATAAAAAATAGAAGTTAAGGTAAAAAAAACGAAAAAAGAATTAAAAAGAGAAAACAAAAAAATAAAATAGAAGAAAAAAATAGAAGTTAAAAAAAACGAAAAAAAAGAAAAAGAAAAAGAAAAAACACGAAAAAAGAAAAAAAAGACAAAAACAAAAGAAAAGAGAAAAATAATAAATAAAAGAAAAATAAAGAAAGAGAAAAATAAAAAAAATGGAGAGGCAATTGAACGTGGAGAGTTTTTTTAAAAATATTTAAGCGGTAGAGCAACAAAAATGTACTTTGGTTCAACATAAAGTGAAAAGAAGGACATTTTTGTAAGACTTTTCTTATGGAAGCAAAAAATCAAGACCACTACATTTGGAGGGCACCTTGTGTAATTTATTGGAAATAAATGGACTTAATGGCCTGAATCTTGCCTTTCTTCCATTTACAAGTTTGATCTTTGCATTACTCCTAGCTTTATCCCTCATGTTTTTTATTTTTTGTATATTATTGGTCTTAGATGACTTGAATTAGAGAAACATGATCAATAAGGATTCATTTAGCCAATCCCAATTTGTTTAGAAATTAAGGAAAACTAAGCTTATGTTCCTTTGAAGCAAACTATTTGCATCCATATACCCCCTTATATTTATGCCACTCTACTATTAAAATTCACGTGCTGACGTCAGCGTCCACGTTGTATGATATACCAATAAGGTATACATATACCGACAGAGTATCACAGAGGATTAAACTTAGTTCTACATAATATCGATATGGTATCAATTTGCCGACAGAGAATCACAAATAATATATTTTCTACTAATTTAGAGTTTAATAAATAATTTTGTGACTTTAATAATTTTCTCTTAATTGTTTTATTTCTTAAAATAAAGAGTTCAAAACTATATGATACCAATAGGGTATCAATATATCGATGGGATATCACATATAATTAAGCTCCAGTCCTATACGATATTGATATGGTACAATATACCGACAGAGTATCACAACGAATATATTTTCTACTAATTTAGAGTTTAATAATTTTTTTAATTGTTTCTTATTTATTTCTTCAAAAAAAAAAAAGACATAATCCTATTGATACCAATAGGGTATCAATATACCGCTAGAGTATCCCAGAAGATTGAACTCATTCTATATGATATCGGTATGGTACATATTTACCTTCGGAGTATCACAAAGAATTATTTTATAGTATTCATGCTGACGTCATGTTGACGTCAACATGACATCATGGGTGAAATATAAAGGGGAAAGTGGGGTAAAAAGGTATTTAGTTTGGACCACGGGTCCATTAAGGATGAATAGTTTAAGTTGGGTCCATTAACAACAACATACCCAGTGGAATCCGGGTCTGGGGAGGGTAAAATGTACACATACCTTACCACTACCTCATAGAGATAGAGAGATTGTTTTCGGAAGATTCTTGTCTCAAAAATATCAAGCCTCATAAGCAGAAGAAAGTTGGGTCCATTAAGGGTAAATAATTTCACATTAGTGATGAGGTTTTTTTTTTTGGGATAGCCAAGAAATCCATCTGTGGCCCGCCCTTTAGACCAACCACAACATTTTAAACTCAGTGAATAATGGGCCCGCCACTTTATCCTTCTCTACTTAAATACCAGGCTTTGCTTTGCATGATGTGGGACTTGAACCTGTGACCTCAACCACAAATCCTCTGGTCTTTGTCACTTGAGCTAGGCCCTTGGGGCTAGTGATAGAGTTGTTGAAGGGTATTGATACAGCAAAACAATTGAAGAAACTGAAGGTACTTCACGTACACCTTACTTATTGGACGAGTTTAGGTATCCCCGTTTGTAATTCTAAATTCCCCACCCATTGGATTTCAAGATTTCCTACTCTCTGGAAATAGGCATATCTTAGCTACCCAACTCAGACTCCAGTCTGATAATGAACAAATGGTCATGTTATTCTGTGACATTATATAATCTGAAGTAATTGAAATGGTCATGTTATTCTGTGACATTATATAATCTGAAGTAATTGAAATCTCTGTCTAAATTTACAAAACCATTAAAGACATGGCACATTTCTGAAGAACCTTCTTGCTGCAACAGAACAACATTAATATCCATCAATAGAAAATTGTCCTCTGAGTTGGGTACAATTTCAACACTTGGGTTCAAATCGTTGATTATTGTCAGATGAGATAAACTTTCTTCTTTTCTATTGGAATAGAAAAGGGAAAAGCTGTACTAGAAAAAGCAAAAGTAAACCCATTTAGTTTTCTTGTATTGTGGTAAGGGTCCTTTTCAATGTAGTAAATATTATTCTGGGGTAGCCAATAAGGTATGGATAACTCCCAAATGCATTCAAAGTCGAAGAAATTGTGCAAGTGCTGTCATTTTATGCAAAGTATATTGCAAGAAGAATTTTGCATGATATTCACTAATAAAATTGCATCGTGGTACATCATTCATCTTCTTGAGGGTAGGACGATGTTGTTAAGATGTGGCTACAGAAAATGCAAATTGCTAATACAAGTTCTTGGAAGGCCTGATTTGGATTTAAGACGAGTTTATCTTAAATCCCTTCTCTGGGTCCCTTTAACTAATTTTAGTTACTTTTTTCTTGTGCAGCTATGTACCAGCAATTGGGTGAGAAAGGGAGTGAAATGGAGAATCTCAATTACCAAACAAAGAAAGTAGATGATCTACAAAAAAGAATTTCCAGTGCATGTTTGTCCAGTCACCATGTTGAACTGGTAAAAGCTTTCACCGTTTTATGCTAGCGCTTTTTACCTTACTGAGTAAATAGGGTTGTGAATGTGACAGGCTGACTGCTTAAATGTTACTCATTTACTTGTCTGACGTGACTCAGATTGCCAAAGTAAAAGCTGAAGCCAATCAGTTGAGTGACGTTGACATTAAACGAGCAATCTCAGGCCCTTCTATGAGAGTTGATCTGGACATTCCCGAATCCATTGGTCTGTCAGCAACTTCTCCTATGGCGTCATCATCAAGGCTTACGGATTTTGATATGGGTAGACTGAGGAAGAGAAAAGCTTAGTTTTCTACTTGTAAATTTGTAGGTCGTACTTCCATGTGATAATTAAAGGAAGAGGTGAAAGTGTTCTTCCTTTCTTTCTTGCTTTCAGGGATGTCCAATTGTGATAGTTTACCGTTCTTTATTGTACGGTGAGATTGTAATTATACTCCCTTATTCCTTCCCTGAAAAAAAAAAAAAAAAGAAGGGATGAAAAACTAATGACTAGAATTGCCAAAGGTATGTGCTATTTATACAGTTAATAGTTCAATCATTGTCTGTTTTCTTGTCATTCTCTAAAATCGTGGTTGCGCGTCTCACTTAACCTATGAAGCCTTAGACGAGTCTTGGCATATGGAATCACAGGTGGCAAGTTACCATGGTAGCTTAGGTTAGCCATACACTTTACATGTTTCTAGCTATTGACATGACATCGTCAAAAGATACAAGTCTTGGATAAGAATCTACAACACACTAGAACTCCATTGTTGACGTTCATGGTGAGATAAGTCGTTTATCATTATGATAGGTGTCAAGTGGAAGTGCAATGATGTATGTAGCTGAGGTATCCTAACAGTTCGGTTTGCATTTTGTACAATTTCAATGTTAGCACAATGGCTTATGAAGTGAAGTGCTACGTTTTAAACAAATTTGGAAGAAAAGAAGAGATGGTGATTTCCATGTTTTAATGCAACATTATGATGTTAGACGATGGTTAACGTGGGTCGAATAATTTTTCTACCATTCAATTGTTGAATAGTCAACTTTTCCGGGAAAAAGAAAGTAATACTCTGTCCCAATTTACATGGGTTATTTGACTTGGTACAAAATTTAAGAAAAAAAGCAAGACTTTTAAAATTTGTGGTCTTAAATAAGTGATAGGTATTTGTTAGAAATTATTTCATTAAGGGTAAAATAGATATTTTAAAGTAAAATTGTTATTAAATATAGAAATGCATTGTTCTTTTTAGAACAAACTAAAAAGGAAATCAAGTCATATATTGGGACAGAGGGAGTATTAGTCTTGTGAAACGCTTTAGTAAAATGCAACCGTGGAGCGCTGAAAGTTGAAAGCAGACGTTTCTTTTGAAAAGTTGAAAAATTGAGTTGCCAAATACCACTTGATTAGATCATCTCTCTTCTTGCCTTCCAATTGAGAATTTTTATTCATCTTACCATCTAATAACTCATAATTGGATCTAGAGCACAATACAACGGAGAGTTGTATGTTGCATTCGGGAAGGATGAATTGCTCTCAAAAAGGAATCTATTGTTTCTCTCCCAATTCGTTGGATCGTAGGTGTGATGATTTACTTCACGGGCGAAGTCTCTGGTTCAAGTCTAGGATGGCCCAGTTGCACCAGGGAAAAGAATAGAAGAAACATCTGCCTACTTCATGCATGCTCCACTTGGCTCGAGGAGATATAACTCAGTTGGTAGAGCTCCGCTTGATATTCTTTCCTTTTTAGACCATTCCAAAAGGAATATTACCTTACTATTAATTAGAAATAATTTAACCTTAAATTTTTTCTTTTATTCTTAATGAAATGAATTTCAACCACACAAATATCTACAGATTGTTTTATAACACAAGCTTCAAAAGTTTTTCTTTTTTTTCTAAGCAAAGTCAAAGAATGCCATATAAAATGGAATGAAGAGAGTAGTTATAAACAAAAACAAAGAAATCCCTTCAAGGTGAGAAAAGCAAAAGTTTTTTGCCCATAGACACGAAAGAAGAGAACAAAAACTAAATAAAATGGATAGTTATTTGAGTTTTTTTAAAAAATAAAAATGTGTCAATTGGCCACCAAAATAATAGACTTTCATAAATGACTCTTATAGGGACTAATATCATGACATACCACTTGATCATCTTAAAGGGAGAAGAATCTAGAGTCATGAAAAGGTTTAGAGAAGACTTTAGAATATTGTAGACAAATCATGAGAACCCTTAGAATACTCTACCTATGTGGATAATTCTAGAAGAGGTACTAAATTGTAGTGATGGAAGGACTTGTATAGTAATTATTATTTGCATTTTAGCCCCTAGAGAGTAGTATAAATAAGAGAGGACACTTATTTGTGCAACCATCAAGCAAAGTTCAAGCAATCATCGAAGTAATAAACAAGTCTACATAAAAAGCTCTCTTGTGTCTTTCTTTAATCTAGCATTCCCTTAACAATCTGGTTTGAAAAGGCTTACAAGATCGTGAACGAGTCATGATTAAGTTGTCGAGTGACACACAAAAATATTATTTGAAATCTAAGTCCTTGACAAAGTGATATCATAGCAAGGTTGCTACTAAGTGAAATGGCAAGCAAGGGAGACATTAACACCACTAATACCATCAATGTTAGTTCGTATGGTGGAAAGAAGCACCATAGGGGAAAGAAGAACTCTAAGAAAAATAAGGAGGGGCTCATGTTCTCCCAAGGAGACATCTTCTTAGTGAAAGAATGCATTCTCTGCACCTAAGAGAAATGAGAAGGTTAGGTACATCACATGTCATTAGCGCCTATACTAAGTAGGGCCCTAATATCTTACTCACCTTCGACCATTGAGGTGAGTAACCAGTGGATGTCATGCCCAGAATTGAGTGGATTACGAGGGTGGATGTCGTTAGATAGTCTATAGGGATCTTAGGTAAGTGTTTGAACAAGCTCGATGGCAAATTCAAGACTCTAGAGGACTTCACCCTCGAGTAGAATGACAACATCCAAAAGATTAATACACTTAAGGAGGATATTGAGGCTAGAGGATGTGCGATGTCCAGTGGGGACAGGGAGGCCAAGATTGAGACTCCCAATCCACTTGTGTTCAAAAGTGCTCGTGACACGTAGGAGGTAGAAAACATCCTTTGGATCTTATTTAGGCCCCACTTCCGGGTCATGACAAAGATGGTATCAAAGCCCTAGGTTTGTAAATGTTCCTCGGAGTCTAACATGCCATGTCGATTAAAGTCTTATTCATGGGTGTGATACGCGCCATGCCTATGAACGGGAAGCTATGACGACATTTTAGGAATTTTTCTCATTTCATTATTTCCTTATGTCGTGCCATAAGTTGTTACTATAAATTTCCTAAACTCTTGGTATTCTTGTTGCTCTTTTAGAACATGCCTCCTAGAAGAGCTCCCTTTCCCCGTCAAGCTCCAGAATTTAAGTAACAGGCCCCTCGAGCACCGGTAGAAGAATAAGTATCTCATGCAAAGTTTAGAAATGTGGTGTCTATGTTGACCCAAACAGTAGCTATCCAAGCCCGGCCAGCTAATCCCGCAACTGTTGGTACTTAGACCTCTAGGGTAAGGAATTTCACCCGGATGAACCCTCCAGAGTTCTTTGGCTCAAAAGTGGACAAGGATGCTCAAGAGTTCATTGATTAACTCATTAAGGTATTGACTATAAGGGGGGTGAGTCCGAAAGAGAAAGTTGAGTTGGCCGCATATCAATTGAAAAACGTGGCCCAAGTGTGGTATAACCAATGGTTGGTTGAGCGAATGGTTGATGTCAAGCTTAGTTGGGAAGAATTCAAAATGGTTTTCCTTGATCGTTTCTTTTATCTTAAGCTTAGGGAAGCCAAAATGACCGAGTTCATCAATCTTCGACAAGGTGGTATGACCGTGAGGGACTACTCTTTCAAGTTCACTAAGCTTTTCAAATATGCCCTTATGCTTGTAGCGGATCCCCGTGCAAGAATGCACACATTTATTTTTGGTGTTTTGGATTTGGTGGTGAAGTAATGCCGAACCGCTATGCTCATCGTGACATGGACATCTCTAGGCTCATGACTTATGGTGAGCAAATTGAAGGTGAAAATCTTAAGGAGAGAAGGGTGAACAAAGCTAAGAGGGCCTGATTTGATGGTGGGTTCTCCAATTCGAGGAGTGGTGGTGGTTTTGGCTGATTCCATTAAGGCTAAGGTTCAAATATGAGGGTTGCTAATCAAAAAATACCTCCTCCTAAGGCACAAGTTGGGGGTGGTCCCTGAATTCCTCTCTGTGGTCAATGTGGGAAGCATCATGTGGGCAATTGTAGGAGAGCTTCGGGTGCTTGCTTTGGATATGGGAGTTTGTACCACAAGATTTTCGACTGTCCAAGGGGTGCAAAGAAAGATCAAGTGGCTCCCGGAAGTCAAGGGCCGCCAAAAGCTCTGGTTAGTGGTGCTTCCAGGAATAACCAATTTTATGCTCTTCATGCCCTGTAAGAGGTGGAGGAAACTCTGGACATCGTGACTGGTATGTTAAAAATCTTTGATTTTGATGCTTATGTTTTACTTGATCCGGGTGCAAATTTATCTTTTGTGACTCCTCTGTTGGTTGTTAAATTTGGTTTGAGTCCTAAAAATCTAAGGAAACCTTATTCGGTGTATACTCCCGTGAGGTGAGTCTTATTGTTGCCCAGAAAATGTATCGGGGTTGCCCTGTCTCTATGTTGCATAAAGTGTTCCCTGGTGACCTCATAGAACTTGAGATGTATGATTTTGATATTATCCTTGGGTTGGATTGGTTGCATGCATCGTATGCCTCGGTTGATTTTAGGACTAGGCAAGTTAAATTTCAAGTTCCTATTGAACCCGTGTTGGAGTGGAAGGGTAGTGATTCTGTGGTTAAGGGTCGATTTATTTCCTACCTCAAAGCCTGAAATATGATTTGTAAGGGGTGCATTTATCACATTGCATGGGTTAGAGATGTGAAGGGTGAGTCACCTAAGCTTGAATCGGTTCTGGTGGTTAATGAGTTTCTCGACGTGTTTCCCAAGGACTTGCTTGGTATTTCTCCCGATAGAGAAATATATTTTAGTATAGATCTCTTTCCAGATACTCAACCTATTTCTATCCCTTCTTATCGTATGGCCCCGACAGAGTTGAATGATCACTTGAAAGATTTTCTAGAAAAGGGTTATATTAGGTAGAGTATCTCACCTTGGGGTGCTCCCGTGTTGTTTGTGAGGAAGAAGGATGGTTCGCTCCGAATGTGTATTGATTATCGACAATTGAACAAGGTAACTGTTAAGAATAAGTATTTGTTGCCTAGAATTGATGATTTGTTCAACCAACTTCAAGGGGCTACTCACTTCTCCAAAATAGATCTTCGTTCGGGTTATCACCAATTGAAGGTGAGGGAGTGCAACATCCCCAAGATGGCCTTACAGACTCGTTATGGTCATTTTGAATTTGTGGTGATGTCGTTTGGGTTGATCATTGCTCCGGTGGTGTTTATGGAACTTATGAATTGAGTTTTTAAACCGTTCCTTGATAATTTTGTGGTAGTCTTCATTGATGACATCTAGATTTACTACCATAGTGAGAAAGATCATATGGATCACTTGAGCTTCAAACGTTGAGGGAAAAACAATTGTATGCCAAGTTTAGCAAGTATGAGTTTTGGTTGGGAGAAGTTGCTTTCCTTGGTCATGTGGTATCCGATGATGGCATTAAGGTTGATCCTAAGAAAATCGAAGCGGTGAAGGATTGGCCTAAACCATTGAATCCTTTGGATAATTGAAGCTTCCTTGGTTCAGCCGGCTATTGTAAAAGGTTTGTTGAAGGGTTTTCCTCTATAGCATCTCCATTGACTAAGTTGACTCAAAAGAAGGCCAAATTTGTGTGGTCAAATGAATGTGAGAAGAGTTTCCAAACGTTGAAGGACCGACTTACATCGGCTCAAATTTTGACTTTGCCAGATGGGTTTGATGGGTTTGTGGTATATTGTGATGCGTCAAGTATTGTTTTGGGTTGTGTTCTTATGCAACATGGTAAGGTGATAGCTTATGCATCCCGACAATTGAAAGTGCATGAACAAAATTATCCAACCCATGATCTTGAGTTGGCGGCGACGGTGTTTGCTTTTAAAATTTGGCGACATTATTTGTATGGGGTTCATGTGGATGTCTTCACCGATCACAAGATTTTGAAATATGTATTCACCCAAAGAGACCTTAATTTGAGGCAAAGGAGGTGGTTGGAACTCCTCAAGGATTATGATATGAGCATCCTTTATCACCCCAACAAAGCTAACGTTGTGGCGGATGCCCTTATTAGGCTCTCTATGGGAAATGTGACACATGTGGATGAGGGAAAGAAGGAGATAGTAAAAGTTGTGCACCATTTGGCTAGGTTGGGTGTGAGGTTGGCCGAATCCGACAATGGTGAAATTCTAGTTCAAGGTGGATCGGAGTCTTCCTTAGTAGTTGATGTTAAGACGAAACAAGACCTAGATCCTTCCTTGGTAGAGTTGAAGAAGTTGGTTGC